>NW_019774848.1:232237-245277 GCF_001039355.2 Lingula anatina | reverse complement strand
GGAGAGCTTAGATCTGTGTAGTTTCCAAAAAATAGCACAAACAAATATTTTTTTGCAGAAAATTCCCATTTTTAGAAAATTTTGGCTTGTTTGACCTTGAAAAAAAGGTCAAAAGTCAAATCGCAGGGCATATTTGGAATCTCCAGATATGACTTTCGGTCAGGCTTCTGTGGTAATTTTTCCCATAATTCCTTTGGTTTGGGAGATATTTAGCCTTGAATTTTCAAAAATTTTGACAAGGGTGCGTTTCAACAAGTGTCACGCCCAGGCCAATGCACCGACAGAGACAAAAAAACCAGGGTGTTCAAGTTGAGATCATATGTGACCTAAATCCAAGAGATGGGGACACAGGTCCTGGCGGTCTAGGAGGAGAAGCGGTAACGGTGACTTGTTTCCGGCGCCCGACTGCGGAGCCGCAGGAGCCGGCGGAGCTGTACGAGACGGGTCGGGACTAAAACCATGAGTACCGCCAGCGTATACGCTGGTGGTACTAAATACTTTACGTGCCGAAGCCTTGCCAATCATCAACTTGGAATACTGGTAACTTGCATTGGATAACATGGAAACACTAACTTCTTGTTGCCATAGAGATGAATCTAACAAGTTGTCACATCAGTTACTTACACAAGTGAATGGTAAATGCTCCCCACTGTGTAGAGCTGGCGTGAAAGTTCCCGTTCTCTACATGCAGATAGCGTGTGCTGACGGTCTGAGAACGTAGCCTGTTGAACAACGCTACCTTTGTCCCTGATGCAATGCACACTGCAAGATATGAACATCTTTTTATTAGGTAACTGTTTTAAAATTTACACTCAGAGAAGCAGTATGTTCATAATGAATCAGATAAAAAAAGTGTTTCTTTCATTTCACATATATTCAACCTGGGGGGAAAATACAATGCTGAAATTTGAAAATGCCTCTCATTAAAGTTTAAAGGTTAAAAATAAATGCTGAAGTAAAAAATTCTGAGGTTATCTAAGAGCTAAAATTACACCTCAGTCTACTGCTAACAAAGAGGGCAATTTGTTTCTCTTTGAGACATGCACAGTGCACACTTACAATCTGCATTCTTTAATGATTGCTTCTTTTTTGAAGGTTTAGAAATGACTTTGATTCTTTTGCTGTGGAATACTCCGACATCCTGTCCATTGCCATAGAACATCTTGACTGTCAGCATGAAGTGCTTCCTCTTGTCAGAGTCCGAGATGAAGAGGGTTTTGGCTGCACAGTAATGCTGAAAAGAAATGCAGGGATATCAGATACCAGCTGACTGTAGCTGGCTGTCCTCACACACATTCTCTCTCTCTCTTTCTCTCTCTCTGTTTGTGTGTGTGTATGTGTATGTGTTTGTGTGGGTGTGCGCGTGCACACGTGCATGATTAAGTTTATTTTCTCACAACTTAACCGCTTCATAGCTTTCTATCTATTCCAGAAGACAATTGACTTGATTTTAGGAAGCCCAATAAACTAGCATTAATTTTTCATTCAAATCCACCCATGGCAAATTCTCTGATTAGTTCAAATTTTTAACTGGTTGCTTATAAACTATGGAAGCAAATGCTCACCTTTCCGTCCAGGTTTAACTGCACCATCTCCTGGTCGGAGTTCCCTATCCCCATGAAGGCACAAACAGCGGAGTCCTGCTCACTGCCTCCCTCCTTCTCTATCTGCTCCTTTTTCCTCTTCCAACCACTCCCAAATAAGTAGATACATGGAGGTGGGCAAAAAAATCTGAAAGATGATGTCTAGTTTTAGAATTTACAGGTTGTGCTTTAAGTTTACAAACTCTGGGATATGTTGTATATATACAAAACATAAAAAAATGCAATCTACACAAGTCACATTATTTGCTATAAAAAAAAGTGATGTACTTCTTTGTGTTTGGTCAAGGATTCCTGAAATAATTCTTTTGGTATTATATGAATATCTGCATTCATAACTACAGTGGCAAATCTCACTGAAGAGAATCTAATATCAAACACTGGACTAAATGCCTCATTATCATTATCAGCAACACAAAAACAGAGTAAGCTGACATTACCTCAGATATGCTGCCCCTTCCTACAGATATCTGAACATCCAATTACACTTGGGGTGACAGTCAAAATAATGATTGCAGTAATTCTGCTACTTAAGCAATACCATTTTAAAATATTAACTGAATTGATATTGACAGAGGTTAACCAAGATTAATTAAGAAAGGAAAGAAATTATAACTTATAGCAAAAGAAGGTCACCTTAAAACAAATACAGGTCACTGAAAGAATTTTTGGTCAATATATCCTGGCCAATCTATATTATCTACAAAAAAAAATACATAAGAAGCTGAGCCCTTTATCAGTGGTAACCACAAGCCATCACCTGGTGTGTGTGTGCATTGCCTGGGGCAGGGGGAGAGAAGGGGGGGGGGGAGAGACGTCAAGTCCAAGCCTCAGGAATGACACTTGAAACAGGAAACACACACATGCCATCATCAGATACATCACAGCCACTTTTCTCACATAAACAAATTTTACAGCAGTATTAAACTGTCTCCATCATTATGCCCTCTAGTTACAGCAAGTTGACCGAGTCTTTTCACTGTCAATTTTATGCAGAAAAGTCTTAACCGGCAGCTTACTCAGGAAAGCTGATTATATTATTCAACAGCTCACCCCCAGGTAAACATCTGATTAAGTTTGTTACACATGGCGTTGTTGACCTGCATGTTTGCAGGAGAAGGGAATACAAATTACCAGGGAGAGATGCAGGCCCATGGTTTGGAAATATACATTTAAAACAAATGAGGGTCACCTCCCCCAAGGCTAAGCCTACCTTTTTTCATTGCCATAAGATTTTTGAGCTACTTTGGCATGTAATATCACTAAGGTCTGGTCCCCACGGTCCCGCAAATATTTTTTCATTGCTTCCCTAAAAGAAACACAACATTTATTACATATTTAGGAACTGCACCATACAAATATGATAACAATTTCTGTTGAATCAGTTGTAAAATCTAGATGAATTATGTCATTATGTGACTCGACTCTCTCCAAGTTATGTCCGCAAATTTGATTATCACATATTTAAAACAAAAAAAATCACTATAAATAAATAATAAAGTGATAAATGTCCTTATTTCAGTGATGCTTTGCTGATGATTATTTGGAAATCAGTCAAATATAAAATACCTATGACATCACTTTAAATAAATAAAGACAGTTACCACAAAAGTGTAAGAATATAAGAACCAGACAAGAAAATTTCAGAGCTTTCTACTTACCTATTTAACCTCTGGCCTGAGAAATGTCTGTAACAGAAAATAATATAAATTATTATCAAATTTAAATTATGTAATCAGATTATAATAAATGAAAGGAATCACTTAAGAGACTTAAAGCTTTACAATGTATTAGACAAATCAATACATTGTGTATTGGAATAACTCTGTGGTATTATTTTGCCCATCTATATCCCACTTTCATTTTAAATACAATTAAACAAATAACAAAAACATCCAAAATCATCCAAAATCCACACTGTACAGGACAGTAAGCTTGGCCTGTGATCAGTAAGTAAAAGATACTTCTAGTGTAAGATGTCAATCAAAATGTAAAAAGTCAAGAAAATTCAAGTGCAAATATTTACATTTTTATTGAAGCCTGAACATCTTACAGCTTATTACCTGGCTGTGTATTGGGCTGAATGACCAAAAATATGCTCAACTTGTGAAATGTTTAAATAATGAGGGAGATTATTTAATAAATAAAAATATGAAGCTCTCAACAGTTGAAACCTGTCAGTATTCCTTGTTCTAAACTCTTGTCACAAAAGTCTGTGTCCAGTCACGACATCATCAATTATTCACCACCAAGCAAATTGCTCTTACCCACTCTTACATATCCAAAATCATTAACCTTTTGTCCTGCCCTGCCCCTGGCTGATCAAACTGACGCTGGGCATTACGGCAAATCATCCAATATCTATTAAATCTGAGGCCACACACAATGTTTTTATTCTCTTCTTAGAACAAAGAAATAGCCTTTGTTGAACAATAATAACCAATTCATTTATAGTCAAAGACATGAATGCCATTACAATTTCCATTTGATCATTTGCTGTAATTTATGTCCAATTTCATTTTCATTTCATTTTAACTGTTCAGTGAAAGAACAGTTATAAAAATCGCCAATGCAGAACACTATCTTTATTATCTCTACCATCCAATTAGACAGCTGCTATTAAAACCAGCCAACAAAACCAAGTTCACTGGCAAAGGTGGAGAATAGAGCTTTAACCATGGTTCAGACTTAACAGCGAGAAGTTAAGTATCGGCAAGTCACCTAAGGTTGCCCTCGGCGACACTAGTCAAGGACCTTCCATTTTTTTCTCCTCGCTGTAACATAGGTAATCAATGCCGTGACTCAATCTGGCATTGTGAAATGTTACTCAACTTCACATTAGACTTGATTTCCAGTATTGATCTGGGGTGTTTATGTCGTCAGCTCTCCGTCTCTCAATTCACATAGACCAATATTGGCCGTGTCCTATGTCAGAAATCAATGCCACCCTAAGTATTTAAACATCCACATTTCTTTCCTGCCATAAACAAACTGCACTGTGTTGATGACAAACAAGAAAGGTGGCGACATTTTCCCATCCACTTCATTAGGCAATCGTTCATGTAATTAAGATCATAAATTGTCCAATCTAAGTGAAGCCAAGGCCTCGCTGTGACGTGAAAAAACATGGACCCACTGTCAGAATATATATATATATGTGACTGGTATACTACACAGATGTCTTTGGGTTACTAATACTCCTTTTGAAATAATTAAATGAAACAACAATTAAAAAAAGGCCAGTAAATGATTTCCCAAACATAGCAAATTAGTCCCTTGTGCAATCACTCAGTTGTGGAAAGCACCACCAATGAACTACTATTTAAGCTAATAAAAGTTAAAAATCTCCCTCACACAGCACAAGTATTTTTCAATGAGGTTTGTGTCTACTGTGTTGGTACTTGCATATCACTGCATTTTTCATAATATTACATTTAATTCAAGCATCATCTTCATATGAGAAGCATTCATTTAATGATAAAACACAGAAAAAGATGACCTAGAAAAATCCACCTAATCCACCTTGTTACATTAACTGATCAAAGTAAAGTGAAAATGGAAGAAGTTTAAGTGCAAAGCAGGAGCCCAGTGCTCCCTGGCTGCCCCTCCCCTTCCTGCTTACCCATTGATGTGCCTCATGTCCCCTCTCTCACCGTCCCCAGGGTGCCGCACTGGGGGTGAGGGGGTTGGCAGGGGACTAGGAGGGGTATGGATTGAGGTTGCCATGGTACTGATACTTAGTGGACTAGCTGTTGCCATGGGAACCATCTCTCCGTTCACCTTGTCTGGCGGTGTGAGGTTACCTGGTATCATGTGTGCCGAGGACGAGGCTTCTGGAATATACAATACATAAGTACAATGGAGACAAAACTGACAACCTTATCAATATTTGCAAGAAAAACCACACATTGATGGCAACAAAGGCAGCCATACTGTAATACCATGCTGTAATATATATTACAAACATTCTTTGCAGTTTGAAGCCACAGATTGAAAGAAAATGATGTTTTGCTTTTGTTTTATTTAAAAAAAGAATAAAAAAAGAGAAAAAGAAAAGTTAATTAAAAATCTAGACAAATTTTATTGTTCTTTATATAAAGTCATAATTTAACGTTCAAAAATGCTGGTTTCATGATACACAAGTATTCTGAAAATTGGAAATACAATTTGAACTATGAAGGATAAAACTTTTATTAGACAAAAAATAAATGAATAATAATACTAAAAAACAAGCCAAAGAATAAATAAGCAAAGAAATAAATATGTAAATAAATAAAAAAGAGTTTACATTATAAATTAAAAAGATTTAAAACATTTGTCATACTCAAAGAAGTAATTTACTTTTTATAATTTATCTATTTTTACAAGTCAGTATAGTTTGAAATTTATTGAATAAATCTTAAATAAATATTTCTAGCTCCCTTCAAATTTTAATTGCCAGCTGTTCAAATAAAAAAATAGTATTAAGTTGGGAATAATTCACTGCAAAAGCCAGTCTTAAACAGATTCCCTAAAATCCATCAAGTTGTAAGACACCTGCTGTCGGTGACCCCTTCCAGCTCTGTTTATTTGTGAACAAACACTGCAGCTCACGCTCAAATACTAGAGGCAAATTAACCCGCTGATAGGCCCTCTAATCCCAGGCCGCACGTGCCATTCGACCACAGCCACTCCTCTTCACAGGACGTCAGGGTACTTCCCACATCATGAACACCTCTTGTAAACTCCACTACAGACAAGCTGTTACATGAGCACAGTAACAACACGACCACAACATAAACATGGCTTGTGTTTTGTTTTTAATTTTAACATTTATGCAAAAGCTGGTTAAGAAACAAAAGAAAATTACCACATGAATGTTAAATAACTGCAGTAAGTTTTAGAGGATGAATAAAAAGAACAAGTGTTTAATGTAAATAATGCCTAATGCACTTTTAAGTTATGATTAAAATCACGTAATAATTTATTAGTTTGGTGAAAACATCCATAATTATTTAAAGATCTTCACTTAAACCGAGCCTTTAGGAATAAGAAAAATTTATTCATAATTTATAAGAATAATTTTCTTGTTTTTTTATCCTTGTTATCTTGCACAGAATCTTCTAAAATTATCCATTCCTAAATTCCTAATCAAGAAACTTGATTTCTAAATACTCCTCGAATGTTATTCATCTCAGTGGGAAAAATCATCAATTAAAAACCTTTAAACAAGTACTTCAATTGCTGCTTTTGTAAAACCTGCTGAAATTTGGGAATTTTCACACACAAGCCAAGAATCAATTGGCTGATATGAACAAAGCTGTGGCGCTGCACAGACAGCCACGCACACAGGCGTCACTTCCCTGGTCTTGTTCACTAGGGAAAAACTAGTTTTGTTTTGCTGCTTGAAACCAGAGGTTAAACACTGGAGTAGCAGAGCACCGGGGGAGTTCCCATGTATTGAGGAGACTAGTTGCATGCCCTATGCCATGGGAGGACGCAGCCCTCTCAGCTCTCTTTTCCAATATCAAGTTTTAAACCATATTGACTAAAACAGCCACTTCTACACTACGGAAAAGACTAAGGAAAGTAAAACATTTACCCTCCATCAAGTACTGCGCCATATACTCCTCGTAGCCATAGTGGGGGTAGGGGTAGCCCATGGGGCCGTAGTAGCGGTCCTGGTACGCCAGCTTGCCGAGATCTAACAACAAGATTTGGCAGTTTTTGCAGGTTTCTGTCTTGGGCCGTCCTGCTGCTGGAGCATTGCACAAATTAGATGCTAGCAGACATTTGAAGGTGTTCTTATCATTATTTGGATAATAATGCCAGTACACCTGCCTGTGTGGAGATTTTCCCAGGCTTACCCACCATCCATGGCTCTGATAACACACTTAAACCACCTGTGCCCTGCATCAGCATAATGATGACATCACACAGCATTGATTACCTATAATGTAATATGTAGCTACGACCATCAAGATACGATCAATTTTCACATTATCCTCTTTGCTTATTTTATGGGGACCCATGTCTTAATTTTTCCGATAGACTATTGTAATCACTCCTGCATCTATCTAATATTTCTACGTCCACTAGACAAGAACAAAGCCAAGGAAAGGGACCTCCTTCTCGGCAGTAAATTAGCAGCTCTCACTCTCCGCTGTCTTAAAGACCCTCGTGTTGACTTATCTGCTCTCCCCAACACCATGCTTTAACTGCAGCATCAATGGCACATCTAATTAGACTTCCTAGGTAATTAGCAACAATGATTACGTCTCCCATTGTAGACAGTTCTTCATATATGCTTTAAGCATCTGTTGTTTTTTTAGGCTATAGACTGAGGCATGCAGTTGTTAGTATGGCTGCTATCACCTGCCCGCGGCTATTATCTCAATATTCCTGGCTTGTCATCAACTGAGAAGGCCACAATACAAGATTGGGAGCACACAATGGAAGCCAGCCACAAAAACTATTTAGTCACCCTGAATTTTCTATTTCAATTATTAAAGGAGAAATCATAATTATAAACGTGCTTTTGACTTTCGAGATTTCACTTTGTTTGATCATTTTCCTTTCTTATATTGCATGATCAATATAATATTTATCTTCTATGTTAGTTCTTAATGTAGGTCCTAATGGGGAGTGAGAACTTATGTAAATATATTATAGCAGTTTTGTATCAGTTTAAGTGGAGTGTTTCAATGCCAATAGCAGTAAAAGTATTATGACTTCCTGAGAATGCTGTCACCTTCCCGTGCACGGTAAACATCCTTTATGTCCCGGGCAGCCACTCTAGCACCTGTCTGCCTCCGACAGCTCATCATATTTATGTCAGGAAACGTCCTAACACAGGACTTTGAATGACACTTTATACCTGTCCCCTGTCACCAGGTAAGACCTCTGTCATCTCTTTATACCTGTCCCCTGTCACCAGGTAAGACACATGTCATTACTTTATACCTGTCCCCTGTCACCAGGTAAGACCTCTGTCATCACTTTATACCTGTCACCAGGTAAGACACCTGTCATTACTTTATACCTGTCCCCTGTCACCAGGTAAGACACCTGTCATTACTTTATACCTGTCCCCTGTCACCAGGTAAGACACCTGTCATTACTTTATACCTGTCCCCTGTCACCAGGTAAGACACCTGTCATTACTTTATACCTGTCCCCTGTCACCAGGTAAGACACCTGTCATTACTTTATACCTGTCCCCTGTCACCAGGTAAGACACCTGTCATTACTTTATACCTGTCCCCTGTCACCAGGTAAGACACCTGTCATTACTTTATACCTGTCCCCTGTCACCAGGTAAGACACCTGTCATTACTTTATACCTGTCCCCTGTCACCAGGTAAGACACCTGTCATTACTTTATACCTGTCCCCTGTCACCAGGTAAGACACCTGTCATTACTTTATACCTGTCCCCTGTCACCAGGTAAGACACCTGTCATTACTTTATACCTGTCCCCTGTCACCAGGTAAGACACCTGTCATTACTTTATACCTGTCCCCTGTCACCAGGTAAGACACCTGTCATTACTTTATACCTGTCCCCTGTCACCAGGTAAGACACCTGTCATTACTTTATACCTGTCCCCTGTCACCAGGTAAGACACCTGTCATTACTTTATACCTGTCCCCTGTCACCAGGTAAGACACCTGTCATTACTTTATACCTGTCCCCTGTCACCAGGTAAGACACCTGTCATTACTTTATACCTGTCCCCTGTCACCAGGTAAGACACCTGTCATTACTTTATACCTGTCCCCTGTCACCAGGTAAGACACCTGTCATTACTTTATACCTGTCCCCTGTCACCAGGTAAGACACCTGTCATTACTTTATACCTGTCCCCTGTCACCAGGTAAGACACCTGTCATTACATAATACCTGTCCCACCAGGAAAACATACTCGAGTTCTGAGGTAAAGTGGACATTAATTGCACTTGAAGTCATGGTGTCTTTTACTACTAATATATTTAATGTTAACTTAGTAGACATTTGATTTCACTCTCCTAGGCAGCATCTCTCCCAGCCTAGTGTCCAGCCACACACCTATACTAGGTGGTTAGGTAGAATAAGTTTATAATTCATGATAATCCATGCCTCATCTAGACTAACCATGTCAGGATCTAGGTAATTCCAAGTCATAATTCATGTTAATCACAAACCTCACTCCAGCCTAGCAAAGTGACATTATTATAAATGTGACAATTTGTATGAGAATAGCAACCTAATTTCCCACTCTTTCATTCAAATGACACCCAACTACCTGACAAGGGAAGAACCTTGTTCACAAGAGAGAGTGGGCGTGGGAATATATAGAAATAGCTACAACCCAGGCGGGCCACGGCCTGCATACAGATTGGGAAGACTTGACGTGTACAGGGTCATATAACCTGATAAAGTGATCAACAGTGACAAGAATAAAAACCTGAGGTTGATCTCGATGCCTTAACCTGGGTAATCTTGTTAAAGAACACAATTCTCTAAACCTGGGAGTTGACAAAATCACAGGTACTGAATGAGACTACCAAAGGAGTCTCTACCTCATAATGAACAGTGCAACTGGGGGAAACTACAGAGTTACTGTAGAGAACAGCTCTACCTCATAATGAACAGTGCAACTGGGGAGAAACTACAGAGATACTGTAGAGAACAAAGTATTGAAATGAAACAGGGTAGAATACAAGTACAAATATGTACTGGCAAATAAAATTAAATAGCCTTGGCAATGATAAACAACACTTCAGATTAAGGAACAGCCTCTGGAGGAGGTTTCTGGATAAAAGCCTGATCAGTTTGAGTAAGCTGGTGCTCCAGGCTTTAAAAAGAATAAAAAGAGAGATACCTGAAATGTAAAGAAATGTAACCTGGCTGAGTGACAAACATCTTAACCCTTCACTTTGTGTGCTTGAAACCATGCTGGTTGGAAAGTCCTAGGGGTACAAACCCAGGAACAAAGACTCGGTCACAGACCTTTTTTTGTAAATAGGTACTAGCATAGCTCTACACTGACGCAGGTAGAGAATTTTAAGACAATAGATACAAAATTAACACAGTAATTTGGGAGGTTAAAAATTCAGCAAATGTTCATCTCAGTGTCAATTTCAATTTCAGATTTCCAAAAAGCTTTAAGGATTGGTATATTTTATTATCAATCATTTCAAAGAACTCTCAGGTATCCATTCTGTGTCCAAAATATTTCTTCTTCTCTGTTTTATACAGCTTATCATGTCTGTGTCCCTCACAAATGACTTGATGTAAGGAATCAGTATTTTATTTTATTATTATTTCCTATTTTATTTATTTATTTATTTATTTATTTATTTATTTATTTATTTATTGATGCAAGGGACCCCTGATTTATTCTGATGACAATTATTTTTTCATAAAAACCTTAATGTTTTTTCTTTACTGTGACTTTCAGGAAGTTACAGAATTCTTAACCTTGCACTTCCCAATTCTTGGCAGGTTTCTCTCCTATTGTCATTAAATTTTGCCAAACATAAACCATGCGGTCAGGCTTATACTTGGCTACATCAGTGTGTGTGTGTGTGTGGGGGGGGGGGTTTAAATGTGGCAAACATGGGGTCTTTAAGCCAAACATCAGTAATAACTTTTCTGCATTTTTCAGAGAAAAAAACATCCCTTATGCAGCCTACAAAAAAGGCTTCTGGAACTAGTTCTTAAAGCAAGGTTCATTGTCTGAGAATTCAAATCTACTATGAAAGGATTCCCAGACATCAATGAAATACAAAAAAAAAAAAAAAACTTTCAACTCCACTCTCCCTGCCAAAAGACAGCTGTTCATCAAAGTCACAAGCACGCCAAGCCCTCCATTCACAAGTGGCATCTTATTGTTTTATTGAATTATTTCCGTGAGCAGACAGACAGGCAGTGGAGAGGATACTGCCCAGAACTCTACACCTGTGGGAACCAGGTCTGGATACACAGAGCTGACCACTGTCCAGTAGAACTGGCTAATCCTCTTTAATCCACCTTGACCAGCGTGATAACTATGTAATCTGCTAATAACTCTGTTCATTTAGTATTAATACATATGTGCTAGTGTGTCAATCCTAATCCAGGAATTTTGCCATTAATGAGAATATGGAGCCATTTTCCTATTACTAGTACTCTAAAAAAAAAAAAACTAGTATTTACTCCTCAAAGCTCTTTCCACAAGCAATCTGAATTATAATTGTAATTCCACCTTTCAACATGCAAACTTCTATCATTGTGTTACACAGTGAGGGGGGGGGGGGGTATATTCCACATGATCACAGTATCATGTAAAAAGAAATGGATAGGAAAGTGGATGAATGGTTCTCCTTAATCCTTACTCGGCCCTGAAACAAAACAAAACAAAAAAAAAAACTTCCCTCACTTCTTGACTTCAGAAACACTGTATCTATCAGGGCATCACACAGTAAGGCACTAACTCAACGACTTCATCAGAGGCTCAGTTCATCAACAAAAACCTCAAATCACATACAGGCAATTCTTAACTGAATATTTTATTTCAATATATACACAGATTACTTTTGGTCTGTATAAAGATGGGCAGCATACAGAAAAATTCTTCACAAAACCAAGAATTCCCTGTAGGAGTAATAACTCACACAATGACCCTCAGTTTTGCACCTGATTTGCTCATTGCCACTACTAGAGCACTCGGCAACCAGGGTTTATCAACAACAGTTAATGATTTTGTCACAATCACACAGAATTGTTCTCTTCCTATATTTGATCCACCATTTCAAATACATCTCCCAGCCTGCCTGTCACGACTAGGTAGAACATGCCACCAGGGGCCCCAGCTCTGGGCCCAAGACAAGCCCAGATAGGTGGCACTGTGCGATAGCTAGGGGTGGTCTTGTTATCTAACACTAAGGTACTGGGAGATACAGGCTGTGCACCCACTGTACTATATCTGTAGACTGTGTATATGTGTACTCTCTGCTCTGTGTCTGTATACAGCAGTCACTGCCAGCCAGGGAGCAGTGGAGTGCACACAGCACTGCACCTGTGATATGTTGTCAGCTATGGAGAGTGGTTGATGCAAGGCTCAGTAACGCTCAGAGAGGGTGACTTTTTGTGGAAGACAGGAAATGTAGCAGTCAAACAACATTGCAGGAATAAGACAGGTCACATCCATATGTACACACAGGACAGGGGTCACATCCATATACACACAGGACAGGGGTCACATCCGTATACACACACAGGACAGGGGTCACATCCGTATATACACACAGGACAGGGGTCACATCCGTATGCACACAGGACAGGGATCACATCCGTATATACACAGGACAGGGGTCACATCCGTATACACACAGGACAGGGATCACATCCATATACACACAGGACAGGGGTCACATCCGTATACACACACAGGACAGGGGTCACATCCGTATATACACACAGGACAGGGGTCACATC
>NW_019774848.1:171622-230963 GCF_001039355.2 Lingula anatina | reverse complement strand
TCACATCCATATACACACACAGGACAGGGGTCACATCTGTATACACACACAGGACAGGGGTCACATCCATATACACACAGGACAGGGATCACATCCATATACACACACAGGACAGGGGTCACATCTGTATACACACACAGGACAGGGGTCACACTCATATATACACAGGACAGGGGTCACATCCATATACACACACACTATGGCTATATTAATTTTATTGCCACTGAAGGAACTCTTTCATTTGATGACTTAAAATCCAGTCCCCACAGAAATCTGATCAGTATGCATGAGTTCAAGTTTTGGATTAAAGCAATATATATGTTAGTTCAACTAAAACAACAACCTTAATCTTTCAAATTCAACCCCTTTTCACCAATAGTGCACAGTTCTGAAGTTGAAAAGGAACTTGAAAAGTGAAAGCCATTTCTCTCCTATCACAAGTCCTTGTCAAAAGTTCTCAAAACAGACAAATTTTTGATGTAATTGGATTGACACCTACAAGAGAGACATCTAAATATCCCCAATTTCAAACCTAAATATATCTCAACTTAAGTTTTTAAAAGCTGCATTTAAAAGACAGAACATTGTTTATATGTGTATATGTTATACAAAATGAAAACCAAAACAAATATATATGAAGCCTGTATTAATCATCAGGTACTAATTTTAGAGGATTGGAGGAGTAAAGATGACTTGCACTTTATCATCATAAATAAAATGATATTTTTAAATATCTTATACAGTAATAAACTTGATGAACTGCTATAAACTGCATATTGGGGCCAATGTGAATCATACAGGCGACCAGAGTGGTTTTGGAAAAAAATAATAATTGCAAAATAAATTTACATATTTTCATTCTTTTATGATCTGAAAATTTTTTTTTTATTAAGAGGCATTGCTTCATACCTCTTTTGAATAAAATCAGAACTTGACTAAGATTAAAAACCAAGGTGAAACACAATTCTCAATTCCCATCTGTCAGTAGTTTTTTCAGATACTTTCCTCCTTCACATAGTGACCTCAATCTTATGGTTGACTACAGAGAGGGTTCTCGCCAGTGTCAAGTGAAGTTCATCTCATTTTTCAGGCTGCACATTTAGGTCTTTTAACCATATAAATTAACTAATAAATTGGATGGATTAGAAAACTCAAGTTTACATTCTGATACTCAACAGACTGAAACTTCAACCCCTAGTTGTACTTACCATGGGACTGGTCCGGAATGGCCACACTCACTGAGGAAGAAACTGAATTATGATTTATATAACTTTGATCCCTTTGCTCATAACTATGGCCAACGTGTCCGTTCATCTCTGTCCTTCGTGATAAATCCATAGGGTTTTCGTACCCCCCTCTGCGGCCATTTTGACTGGCTGTCTCTCTGTTCATCTTGACATAGCCATCCTCCGTGAACTTGCTGTCCGTGGCCTGATAAATCAGTTCTTCAGCGATAATGTTAGCACAGGCAACATGCTGCTGCTGCTGGGAGTCTAAGTAGCTATGAATATGATCGTCACGGTTGAGGTTGGCACCAATGGTATATCCATAGCGGCCCTAGAATATAAAATGCAGGAAAAGGGTCAGAACTAAGACTGCCTCCAGGTTTTCTTGTGTAGCTCACTGTTGGTGCAGAATATTAATGCCCTACTGCAAGCCCTGCAGTACTGCACAGGACCTCTGTGTCATTTATGGCACTGTGCAGGCCTGAATCATTTAACTTGGTGCTCTATTTTTTTTCTCTAAGCAAGTCTTTTTTTTTCAAGCAGAGCCCAGTGTTAGGGGAGGAGGAGAGTATCAGGGCAGGTGCCCTAGCAAGCCTCATTACCCACTGGCACACATGCTGAGGTCCCTCTACACACTGCCAAATAACCCCTCTCTCTGCCTGCCTCAGCTTTGTTCAACCACAACCACAGTCACAATACTCACTGAAATCTGGTGGTTTTTTGAGGAGAAAAATTGAAGAGGCAAAAATATATGGCTGCAGTGCTCAGTAAGTATAGGGGCACACACAATACAAACCAGCTGATCCTACAGAGTAAGAACCAAGCACATTCATCACACACCCCCCTCTTCTGACATAGAACCCTTTTTGTCAAATTAATAAAACTTGACAAAACAGGCTTTTCTCTGCTCTTACAGGTCAACATGTATGGAGGCAAGTACATGAAGTCTGTGTATTCATATTACACATCCCACTACACAAAATCCTCGTCCTGTAGCAGAGTGGCCGTCATCTCTCGTAATCTCATATGCCCTCCTCTTGTCTTTCCCTGTGCCACTTGTTGGGATATGATGAAAGGCAAATTAATCAAGTTCCCTTTGCTTAAAAATAACTTATTCTGCATGAAAAACAGGCATCCTAGCTCTATGAATCTGTGAATTTTCCATTTTAAAAACTATACCACTTAAAATTACAATTCTATAAAAAATCTTATAAAATGTCAATCATTTTGTAATGTGGCCAATTATTTTTTTCAATTCCTAACTAAACTGAACATATCCTGGCAGAAGGACAAAAAACATTTCTTGTGATACCTTCCAACATTAACCATACGATTCATAGCAAATGATGTAAAAAACAATTCTACAATGTACTGCAGCGATAACTTACAAACTCAATGAGAACTCCAGGTAAATGTGCATAGTGTCTTACATTCCATGGCAGTGAAATTTCCCGATCATCCCCAAATAGCTATCAGTACTACCTCTAAGGCCCCATTCAGAATAGGGGACTAACAAGTCCAAGTGTCAAATATGGCGACCCACTACAAAGCTTGCCGTCTAATCCGCTAATAGACACTGAATAGATTCTCCGTGGGGAGGTATCCAAGTGGGTTGGTCATATTTGATCCTCGGACTAGTTAGTCCCCTATTCTGAATGGGGCCAATGACCTGTCCAGTTTTAGTCCCCCCCCCCCTCCCCTTATCACCTACCACTGGCCTGTCCCCCTGCAGCCATCAGGAAGTACAGACAAGTCACCTGCAGGCTGCCTGGCTTATAGAACAACCTGGAGCCGTGTGCCCTAGTTTATACCAGTCTCCCTGCTGTAGAAATGTGTATCCACGGCCAGCACCACTGAGAGTAGTGTACTGGTACTAGAGTGGATGACTTGAGTCACAGGGAGAGATTTATACCAGCTGTTAGAGTGGAAGGCAGTCAAATCTGGTACACACAACATATACACGCACACACACACAAATACTAAAACAGCTTTTTTTGTAGTCTAATATAAATGCCTCTATATTCAAGCATCAAATTCTATACAGATATGATTTTTTCAAGAGCCAAGAACTTTCAGTAAAAAGGGGGCCTACAAAGAGACCAGTAAAACAGCCATACTAAATGTCGGATGAACTCCTTTATTACTGCTCTCCTCAGTACTGTCATAGTGGGCACGCTCCAGAGGATTACACTGCTACACTTCATAGTTATATTAATCTCTAAATTAATATATATTCAAACTTCTGCACGTCCAGCACTATAAGCCTGAGCTAGAAGAGTTCAGATTGCTATAACTCTGCACACCTAAAGAGCTATAGAAGCCCGAGCTATGAGAGTCCAACATCACCTCTCTTCTCCCTTCTGTTACTGCATGACTACTACCACTGGACTAGCTATCAGGAACATCCTAACACAGGAACAAGAGATGATAAAAAAAAAAAGACAAGATCCTCACCTCACTCTGTCAAAGAGCTGTCAAAAACATTAACATGCGTGCCTGTAAATTATCCCCCAGAGCAGGGCCATGCACACCTTACCCACTGGCTGTACAATGGAGGTGGTGCTAGGACCTGCAGAGAATATCAACAGTCATCTCCCACTGCTGAAATCATTTCGAGAATTCCAAACAGAAGCACTTGTTATTGTAAAATACCAAAGACATCTGACTAAGCACTTTACTGAAAACTCAATGAATTGGCTCAATATCTTATTTTCACTCCCGCTTGTAATGCATCTTACAAAATCACATACAAACTTGTATTGCCACTGAAAATATATGCTTCTAATTCTGAGCATAAAGCTTACCTGGTTAGCCTTTGAGATGGTGTTATTATGGCTTACTTAATGTGTATATTACAAACATGCCAAGCACTCTGGTCAAAAGAGGCTTTGGGTAAGGGATGATCTGTCTAAAGGCCCCCAGTACACCCTGCTTCCCTCCCCTGACTACATGGTCAACACTAAAGTTGCTCAATGTGCTGGAATTATTATACACTGTCACCAGCCTACAATCTGTATTTTACTAAGATTTTTAAAAACATCATTCGTGTTATCATAACAGTTATAAGAATGCCATACCATAAACCTTAGTCTAACTGTAGACTGAACATAAAAACTATAAAAACTTAATAAATGAGTTTAAAAAATACAGTTGTGCACTGAATCACATTCTAGGAAAAGTTGACTTTCAAGGGAGATCCTTTTTATAAATACAAATAAAATGATCTTAATCTTAATTAGCATTTCTTCTAAAATAAAAGAGAAAACAAAGAAATGGGTAAAAAATACAGAACCTGATTAGCCACAAATGTCTAACTTGAGTTTACAATCCAACAGTCTGAAATCCTCAATTCTATTTCAAAAACATTTCATCCCATCTGTATCAAAGCAAGTTCTCTTTGCTACAAGAAGTATACAAAATGGTAATACAATGGTAGGAGATGTGTTATAATGCCACTACCAACACCCTGACTGAAAATAAACATGAGAGACACTGACACAGGAGACTGACACCTTTAACTAAACATTTTTGTCCTGGGTGGAATGTTCTTTCTTTATTACTCAAGTTTCATATACATCATTATCATAATTGACAACACAACATTTTGTAAATCACAATTTTCAAGAAGAGAAGAACAAATCTGACAATCAACTGTTAACCTGCAGCTCAGGATGCCCTGGGGCCATCATTGTACTGACATCACAGCTCTTCTTTCCCTCATCCTACATAACTCTAGCCAAAGTCCCTCTCCCTTTCCAAAACAAACCAGCAGACCCCCCCCCCCCCCCCCCCCCTGCTTGCTTCTAAAAAGGAGGGAAGAGGGACACCAAGACTTATAGATTCATGTTTCTTCTAATCACTATAGCAAAAAATGATCCAAAACAAAGTATCTTTTCAAAACTTCGCCCTGCAGAAAGGGTGTGTTAAATGGAGGGGACCCTCCACCCCCCTCTGATCAATACTAGACGTCTGCAGTGATGAAGAAAGTCCAAAAGAGTCAGCTACCTGACAGACTGGAGACATCAAGTATCACGGTGTCAAGGCAGATGACACAGAGGTGATCAGGACAGAGAAATTATACATATCTACAGAGTAACTGAATGCCACCATACGGGCCAGGATGATCCCGCTCCATTATTTAAGGAACCAACTCAGTGCTGCTGACATAGTGATCAAGAATATCATTGAATAACCCTTTGTACAAATAAACCAATGTACCAAGGGGAAGAACCAAAACTCTGACAACTGAAAAACAAAAATTGCTGTGGGCTCTAGACTTAGGTTACAATAAAATGTCTAAAATCAAAATATAATGAGTATCCATGAGATGAGTGCAAACTGAAATACTGAGGATCAATTTACCAGCTATATGAAAGCCAATAAAGACAAAAACTGAATCTTTTGGGGGGTGGCAAATGTAAAAATTTCCACCATTCTGAAAGGTGACATGAGCTCTAATAGGCTGGAAAAAGATGTTCCACTAATAGAACTCACACACTGATACATACAATATGTAGCAATCACAGGCCAGTGTTCTATCAAGACAACTAACACATTCACTGACACAACTAACACACTCCTGAGTCAACAATGAAGGCAGCAACAGCAAATGCTGCCAGGAAGTCTACTGTGTTGACTGTGTATACTTCAAGAAGGCACTACATCATGCAGAGCCAACTAAATTACATTAAAGAATAGGCTACTCTAAACTTTCTTTCTGGCTTATTAAGAAATAAGAGGAAGAAATCCTAAGGGATTTAACAAATCGAACAGTTTGCTTTGTTGATTAAAGGTGTACCAGTACACTTTTAGACCCCAGTTCCATAGATTTTAGATCGATCTATCCCTGTGGGGAGTCTCACTTGATTACTGTCAGCTTAGCTGGCTTAAGCGTCTGTCCCACCTACTAAAAGCTGTAAGGGGGTAATTAACTATGGTGTGCGCTCGGCTGACTGCAATTTAGCGTGAACCCCCAGGGAATTAGGTCGATCTAAATCTTAATCCCTGGATCGATCTAAATCTCCGGAAATACACCCTTAGTGTAATTACAGAATGATATTAGAACCTCCTGTAATGTACCAGTAGAAGTGTACCATTATTAAGTATACTGATTGATGTGAAAAGAGCCGCAGTTCATTAGTTCATGGGTAAAAGAGCCCATGTTTACGGTAGAATTATTCTTGTAAGTAGCCCAACTCAAAAACAAATAGCTGCAGGAATTAGCAACTTATCTTTTTTTTCTAGCTGTTGAACAGAGAGAGGCAGCAGTGGCGCAGCGGCACACATGCAGTCCACTTCCCTTATCAATTAGAGGCTGCTGTTATTCCAGCCTGTCGCCTATTGTTCTAGGAGAGCATTTAACAAGTCCCTGATTGTACCAGACCAGTCACAGGTGGATGTATCCCTTGAATCAATTGTTTTATGTAATTCATTAATTGTTACAGAAACAGTAAGGAAATATACCTAACTTTTCTTCTCTTTTATTATGTGGCAAGCATTTATGTACTAACAAGATACATGGATAGAATTAAAATGTATATTTGTGTTAGGAAATACAATAATACTGCTAGTTAAATAAAATACAAAATGGTGAGCTGTATTTTCCATTCAAATGGATTTCTAAACCTTTTTATGCTTTCATAGGATCTTCATTCCTTCACATTTTTTCAAAAGGTTTTTAAAAAATCTCTTTAAAGTCACCATTTTTTCCTTTTTTTTTTCTTTTAGCACAAAAAAAGTTCAAGCCATGTTCAGTACACAGAGGTATAAAATGACCAGAGATGGATAATAAAGTTTTTTTTTTTTACGTTTTAAAAGAATGAACAATATGATGATGACATTGGACATTGAGGGAAAAATTTATCAAAGTGTGATCAAACAGATTCATGGGATACTCCTAAGTCTTTGTGGATTTTGATGTTTTTAACAGAAATCCAAAATGTCCCCAGTCTTCCTGGGCACAAAGACTGACATGACCCTAGACAGGGGATTATTGATAAGCCTTTCTTTCCTCCATGAATTCTGGTCTGTATTCATAATCTACCTTACTATAGACTGCAGTACAGGACACCACTTAGCAGGTAAGATACCAGTGATCTGAATACATCTGCTTCACCAGTACAAGATTTGTATCAAGCCCTTTTGAATGACAATCAATCTGACTAATCTCCACAGCAATGTATCCTGGTTGTAGCAGTATCTAAAATGTTTGACCACTCTTCACACCAAGACATCAAGCATATGGATTGGTCTCAAATACTGTAAACAAACCTGTATCACAGGGTGTTTTATCAAACTAAAGTATAACATGCCACAGAAAACATAACCTGCTATAATATACACCTAGTTAATAATTAAGATAAGATATAATTATCAGGAACTCTTCAGTTTTACAATCTTAAAAGACAGCATATTTCATGGAAAGATTACAACTTTGAGATAATTTGGGGCTGATTACAATAGCATCTTCAACAATGAAGTATTTAAATATTTAACTAGTTTTCACCATTCGAGTCTGACTTTGTGTTAAATACAAAAACAATATTGCACTTAGTCATGTAACAAACTCATTATATACTCATTTATTCAACATTATATAATCACCCATTCTATCAAACTAACGACACAAACCAGTGGTAAAAGTTTTGGGCTCCAGCCAGCCATAGATAATCTTTTCATAAACAGGATATTCTGTAACTTCTAACCTCAGCTCTGTATTTTTTCTAACACATGTTTTCCACAGACAGCACATATGCAGGAGGAATCTTAGCCATATGGTTCCCATAGCAGACATCAATAGAATTTCAAAAAGCTCAGTTTAGTCAGAAGGTTAGAGGCCAATAAAACACACCGAATACAGAATCAAACAAAATTGTTGTTTTTACAGTCATTCCGTTTTTGTAACTCAAAGGAAACGCTTGAACTATATCGTGAGCAGACTAGGCAACTCTTTTTAAAACTAGACCACGAAGTTGTCTGAAATCTGTCAAAATGCTGCAGGTGATTATCACTGATGCTATGCACATAAAATCCCTCTGTAAATGTAATCTTCTCTATAAGTTTATAATAGCCAGAGTTGACTGAGAAAACTGAACATCTTATGCACAATGGGTTTGGTCAGGCAATGCAGCCATATATTTCTATTACCAAGGGAATGACTAATATTTAAATACATGTTATCATATTCATGTTCATTTACCTACCTTTGAAATATTTACAAAAGGGTTTATTCATTTTTATATCATTACTAACAGAATGACTAATAGTAATATTAAAATATATATTACCCCATTAAAATGAACTTATATTTTTTGGAAACTATTTTCAGGTATTCATCAACAGCATNCGGAATCAGCCGAGGATTGCCGATTGACGATCAACCAATCAGCGTTTTCACCAAACTTTGGTGAAAAATTTTGAAACATGGATTCGATTGGCTTATATAAAATAGGTCAAACTATTTTCGTCAGAGGTTACTTGACACGATGGAGATAGGCTACAGTGAAAAGGTTAGTGTCAAGTTAGCTCTGAAGCTCAGGGTGTGCACTGCTGACAGCATGTTTATCTTCTATCAATAAAATTTAGGTCAACCTCTATAGAACAAACACTTCAAAAATTTTTAATGGATTTTTAAAAACCAGAAATATCTCACAACTATAAAAAAAATATCAAACTATGATGGGTGATATCTGTCAAGTGATATCATTCCTAAAATAACATCCTGGTTTTCTTTAATGAGAGAAAACTTGTGGCTACGTCAGGATAGGAAATAACAGTCTTCAGAATTGACATGAATTATCACACACATTCAATATTATGAGGTAAAACAACTTTGAAATAGTAACATTCATGTATAAAAACAAACCACAATGTGGATTTCTTCACCGCATGTTTATTTATATGACAAAATTTTCAATATGGGGAACTGCATCAAAGCACTATCTCTCAAAAGTTAGAGATATGTCTAAAAATAACATAAATATCTATATAGTAACTTCATTGTTTGTAGATTTTCAGAGGGCACAGAAAATGGCATTTTCTTGCTGGCAGTAAGCAAACAAAGACCTCCCTACTCTGTCTCCACATATAACAAAGCCACTCACCTGTGAGATATAAATCTCAGCTTCATTCATGATCCCTCACTCAGGTGGAGAACAGAACACTTTCTCCCCTAACTTCTTCTACAGCTCACAGAAAGTCACAGAATTTCAGGAAATACAAGTATAAACACTACCTGAGACTGTGCATCTACTCTAATTAAGAAACAAGTCCTAGTCGGCTAACTAGAGTGCAATATACACTCGTGGGAAAATAGGCCACCCTTTGACAGCGTGAGAACAATAGTGAGGAGGTGCTCCAATGTCAGCTCGGCTGCCCCATGATTGGGGTCAGGCCAGTGAGAAACGGCTTGTTTTGTTAGTAATTTAAACCAGCCTATATACTGCTGGAAACCAGGCCCAAGCTAATCTAAGTTGCCAGAGGCTTCTTAAGTCAATTTGGCACAGGGAAAAATTCGGGAAAGTTTCCAGAGTTAAGTTTGAGATTATGAGAAATTGGGGTGGGCGTGTGAACAAAGGAACAGCCTCAGAGTTACGGACAAAAAGCCGTGTAGTTCCCTTATAAGGGGAGCAGGTGTTCTAACCATAATAGCTGAACCAATTAAGTTTGATATAAGCATCCTAACTCTATGCTGTGCCATTCATAGGCAATTCAGCAGAATAATACTCTACGTATGCTAGAGATTTGGTTTTGAATGAACATGTTAAATACTCAGGTAAACGGCGGTGGCCGGGTGCGCAGAAACCTCCGTCCGCCCTAACTTTATACATGTATATGAACATTTTACACCCCTCGATACCACTGCAAGTCAACAAGTGGCAACACTCACAGCAATCAAGTAGAAGTCCGACAGTAAGAAACTGGGTATGTTATACACTTCCAAAGAGATTTCTGGTCCCAAAATAATTATAGATTTAATGTACTTTCAATATTTTAACACGTTAAAATTTGGTTTTACATTTTACAGTTACGCGATCGCACCCAAAACTTGATAGAGGATTCCGAAACATTGCAATCAAACAGCAGCGATCTACGGCTTTGTGCATAAACTTATTATTGTGCGCATTTTACGTACTTACTGCCAATGCCATCCAAAACTGGGATGAATTAAAAAGTTTGCAAAACTTTGACTTACTTGTGCTCCTTAGCAAAATGGCGAGTTAAGCTGGTGCATGTTTTGATCTCGCTCTTCCACGCACCTGTCGAGAGTTGTAATTTCAATGGCGGATGCTGGTAAGAATCGTGTGTTGCCGCATTATTATTTTTGTACTGCAGGCGATAGAAGCCGATTTCGGTTTATTGTAGGTATACACTTGAAGCTGTGATCATATAAATTCAACTGATGTAGGCTGTTAAAGATGTTTTACCTTAGAACAAGCGTAAACATGGAGGCAACCCAAGATGACATTATTACAACCATTGCCTGATCACAAGTTAATGGCCGGTTATTACATTAGTTATTTATAAGATATTGCTGACATTCGTAAATTCTACGAAATATTACCAGCACTCGATCGCAGTACATTTTCCTATGTGTAACCATACTTGTTTTCTATTTAAACCAACCTCAAAAAGGATTCTGTAGCTGTTACATGTGTGTTTGTCTGATGGACTGAGGTACATGTTGTGAAATGCCCAATGCCTTTACATATTTAATACTGATAATTTATTGTGAATAGAAACATTGCATAGAACAGTGACATGACTGTAAACTGTGTAAAATTACATTTCATCTTCTGAATACTGACCTATAAGTGTAACTGCAACACGAGCAGTGATTACATGTTAGAAAAGATCATAGTGAGTACTGTACTAGTAGTCAGTGAGATGTGTTTGTGTCACATGACACACATGTATAAAGTTCTGCTCCCTTCCTTACATTTTTCATTTCAGCAACACGGGTTTCCTGGGATCATATAGTTTTATGTTTTTATCAGTTTCAGTTTTACTCTGTTTAAATCAACTTAATTTAGTTTCTGTTCACATTAATTCATGCAGTAAAATACATTATATATACTCCAAGACAGTTTTCGAGTTGTGAACGGTATGGTCACGGCAACAATAAGTGTTATGCTTATTGTAAATTTTCATATAAGCAAAGCTGTCCAGGTTCAGAATTTAGTAATACTAGTAAGTAACAGTTACTGGCAAACCATTTTATATATTCTGCCAATATATGAAGGTATGGCTCAGATGTGATAGGCAGATAGTTAATGGTAATCCAATGTACAATAAACATGAGTACTAGTAGGTACAATATACTGTATAACAGGTTAAAAATGTAATATAATACAATGTACTGATAGACGATAAAATATGACAATATAATGTAAAGACTTGATTACACTGATTATGCACCAACAAAACATTCATGTTTTACTAATAACTGCAAAATAAAGAACCTGGTTTAGTCTGTTTCAATAATATGTTTGGCTTTTCAGATCAGTGTTGATGCAAACTTACTTCATAGGACACTAAAAGAAAAAATACACCACAGTGCACTGACAGACCTTTCCTATGTCGAGTGAAAAAGAGAAGCACACAGCACATTCTGGTGAACAGAGTTCAAATTCAGTGATGGAGGAGAACCTGGCACCAGCACAGCCTCATGGTAACACTGGTTCAGTTATGAGTTTCTCACTGCAGTTGTTACATGGACTCCTTAGTGTATCTGATTATGTTAAATACCAGATGGCAGTCATGCTGTAGAGAACCTTGGACTCTTTCCACTATTAGTGGTATACATAAGGCTACTGAAAAGAGTTGAAATAGATCATTTATTATTATAACTGATATACTTTCTACAAGTTAACTTCGAGATATCCTAACATTATGCTGCCAAATGAGGATTATTGTTGAAATCATTAACATTTTTATCATTTAAGATTTATTGTTTTATTTCAGAAACAAGTGGTGAACAAAATGGTGTCCAACAGAACACATGTGCTGTATCTGAGATAGAAGCTTTAAAATCATCAGTGTCAGATACAGTAGACATTGCCACAGAGCCCAGTGAGCAGACATTACCTCCACCTCCTCCAAGTACAAATGATGACAGTGGTTCTGTACCAGTAAAACAGATAGAGGAGTGTGAGGGGTTTGGCTCTGTGGTCACACAGGAAGATGAGAGTAAGGAGCCCAGTGGTGATGGTGCGGCGGTGTCCTCTGCTAGCACTGCTGACCACACTGGCCATATTGACCAGCAGGAGATCCTGGAAATGTTTGACACATTGTCCACTAGTAAAGACACAGTTCAACTGGACGCTGCAGTCACGGGTGTTCAGGAAAATACCAATGCTTCATTTTCAGAAAATGGAAACACAAAAGATGTCACACTAAGTGCTAATGAAAAGCTAGTTGTAAATATTCCTTGTAATGAACAATCCCAGTTAACAAAGAGCGAGAATGTTGCCATGGCAACAGTTGATAAGGAAAGCCAAGAAGGTGCTACTGCAGCAGAAGCCAATGGGGACCAAAAAACTCCACTCCAAAGTATATATCACTTAAAATGGATCCAGTTTAAAGGGAAGAAGATAGGAATTGTTACTCAGAATGATAATGGACCATGTCCTCTTATTTCCATCATCAATGTATTATCGTTACGGAATAAGTTAAAGTTTCCCGCCATGATGGAGATAGTAACGTCTGGCCAGCTAATGGAGTATCTGGGAGACTGCGTCTTTGAACAAGCTCCAAAGGTAATTTTTACCCACAATTTTTCTTGTAATAATAAACCCAAGTGCAATATGTTTTCAAGGAATATATTAAGAAGTTAAATGTCTAATTTGGAAATCATGGCCAAACGTAGAAAGGTTCTTTGTTTCCTTCCAGAACATCTCAGAATCGGCCCAACTGAATTATGAGCAGAATATGCACGATGCAATGTCCGTGTTCCACAAACTGCAGACAGGATTAGATGTCAATGTCAAGTTTACAGGGTAAACCACCCAGCAACAAGGGCTGAGCCAAAGTCAGCTGGTTGAGATTTTTAACTTACAGTTATTGCATCTAATTTTAAAAAGTATATTTTCCATGTTTCCACCCTTTCATTTCTGTTTGAAATTATAGATACATTTTGTATTCATATAAGAATATCGGGAAATTATATCTGTATTTTATGAAAGCCAGCCATGAATGCTGTTCATTTCTGCCTCGGCTAGATGTTTTTTCAGACACATTCAGATTTTAAAAGTTTATTAGTCTAAGAATTATAAATGATTTTAGTCAGAAAAACAATTTTCTTCAAAGCGTCAGACAAAATCAAAATTTGCAGTTCAATATATACTGTAGGTATCTCTTAGGTTTCTGTCTTCAAAGAATTATCATGAAAGCTATTCTTATCTGAATTGATTCTGGCCTACAGGCAAAACCAATTGTTGCATGTTCCAGAGAATTGCCTTTTTGGTCAAAAAAGACCCACTCTGAATCAAACTTTGTTCATAATCATTACTCAAGTTGGGTTAACTACAGGGGCAACAAGGCCAACTTTTTCAAAAGAAACTGTAGATGATGACAAGATTTTCCTTGAATCCCTTGTTTAATTCCATTTCATCCTCTTCATTCCAGCGTTAGAGACTTTGAGTATACACCAGAGTGTATAGTATTTGACTTGCTCAATATTCTGCTGTATCATGGCTGGCTTCCCGACCCAGAGAGTCCTGAGATTTTGTCTGCAGTGGGAAACCTCAGCTACAACCAGTTAGTGGAGAAGATTATCACTCAGAAAGCCTCAGACAAGGAGGAGCTGGTCACTGAAGGTATGTCATTGAAATAATTTTTGACAGAGTTTTTTTTTTTTTTTCAAAAAGTTGTAAATGTGTGGAAGAGATGTTGCAATGTGAATTGAATTTAAAATCATTTGTGTTTTCCCTCTGACTTTTATCCCACCAATAAAGCACTGTTTGAAAATATCACATTCTAATGGAGCAGTATAATTGCACAAAATTAATGAGGATTTTTCATAATGTCATTTTTAATGTGAGAAGCAAGTGGTTGGTTATTGTATTGCAGCACTGATAGCAGAGAACTTCCTGACCACCACTGCCTCCCAGTTAACTTACCACGGCCTTTGTGAGTTGCTGTCCACACTGAAGGATGACGAGCTAGCTGTCATGTTCAGGAACAACCATTTTGGAACCATCTACAAAAAACAGGTTGGTGATAAAATAGCAGAAAGGAGTTTAAGTTTGATGTTGGTTTTTTTACTAACCATCTGTATTATAATAGCAGTTCATCCGAAGTCTTCTTTACACTTTTTTTCTCCCAAACCACAATGATCTGTTGACAACTAACAGGTGTTAGCAATACCTTAGGACTGTGGGAAGATAGTGGCCATAGTTTGAATTTGATTACAGCTGTTAAAAGTATATTTTGAAGGCATTTTTTAGCCTTTGACAATTTCTGTAAAGCTTCGGCATGTGTGACAGGTATCATATACTGTCAGGAACACCACATCAGATGGCAGGGTTTGGTGGCCCAGTGGTAACATCCTCAACCTTGGATGCCAAACCACTCAGTCCCTTCTTTTTTTTTCTTTAATTTTTTGAATTATTATTTCATTTTGTATTAATGTAAGTCTGGAAATAAGACTTTCACACAGAATTTAGTATATAAGGATGTTCTATAAATTTTGAACTAATTTCTTATTATGTTTCAATGATTGATATGTCAGGTTTCATCTAGTATTATATATTATGAATTAGAAATTATCTAGAGTTTCTGTTATGTATTTTAACCACTACCCTCACAACTGTAGCATTTTTGTTTGATCAGGAAAGTGAATGATAAATAGGTTTTGTTAAGACCACAAGAGATTTAGTTCGTGAGCAGGCCTTATGGTATTCTGCATACAGTTTCTAGAATGAAGTGCTGTAAGGGAAAGGATGTGATCCTACAGTATGAAGAAGAATTTGTATGAAGTAACAATTGGTGATTTTTGATGAAAGACCTTATTTATTGCACCAGAAAAGTTAACCAATATTAATTGTTTAACTTCATGTTCATTTGTATTTGAACAAGAATCACCTGCCTAGGAGATGGTGTGGTTTGTTAACAGGTGGTTAAATACAATGTCCTCACTGTGATAATATCTCAGGGACAGGATTGCATCAGTTGAGACAGCGGTGCATTGTGTTTGGTTGTGAATGTTCACATTTAGCACAATCTGTCTTTTGTTTCACTGTGAAATAGAGAAATTATATGATCTTCAATTCAACAAAGCCAAAAACTCTACTTCAGTAAGTTTGTAATGGCCTCTTCCACATAGAATGGTACAGTTTATCTATACCACTCCAGTTTGAGATGTGACATCTTGGAAGAAATGCTATTATACAAGGGAGTCCCCTGAACTAAGCTTCTTGATAGGTACATTGGGACTTGTGAAAGGTAGTAGAACCCCTTGTAGCATTCTACCATGTTAGGGCCAGTCAAACATGGTACAGAAAACTATGACATTAGATGTTTAAAAGGTCAATGATGGTGTCAGTTAACAAGATGGCAAGATTTGGGAAAACATCTAGTCGTTTTTGGTCAGTGTAGTTTATTTCAGAGTGAGGGATCAACATACTGAGTCAGGGGTGGATCCGGAGATAATTTCTGACAGTCTTCCAAATTATCTTTGTTGATCCATCCTCCATTTCTGACCGTCTCCTGATAGAAAAAATTAGATACCCGTCAATGTAAACTTGAAAATCTGACCATCTTCCAGAAGATCCTGAAGACGGCCTCAATCGGCCCCTGTGAGTGACTCCTGGATTTTGTAATGAATACATCTACCTCACTGTATCGGCCACTGGGGACCCATATTTGATGTCTTATTGGTATATTTAGTGTACTTCCCTTCAAGAAGAAGATGTGATTTGTTCCTAAGTATTCTGCTGAGACACTAGATCATTGAGTGACTGGGTTCTTGAGTCAGTGTGTTTTCTGATACCACCATCATGATGGCTGTTTATTACGGCAATGAACCAGTGAAATACTTCAAGTTTTGGTTTTCAAGTTACCATGGGCACTTTTGAAAATGTAATGTATCTGGTTTGATAAAAGATAGATTGTGGAAAAAATAAGTTAGTGTAAGGAGATTAAAAGGAAATTAAATAGAAAGGCTGCGGATGCTAAATAAGGTGATAGGAGAGATAAGATAAAGTGATACGGAGAGAGGAATAAGAGGATAGGATTTCTCATTTCCTCATCTATTATAGTTGACGGAGAGAGAAACTGTTGTCTATGGGATCAGGAGGGTGAAGACTGGATAGGTCTAAGATTGAAGAAAAAGGTCATACATCACAAAGAGAAATGCCTTCTTTAGAGCATAGAGCAACCAATTGTAAAGTATAATTGAATTTTTGAATATTCATTCAGTAATACAAATGATATTTAGACTAAAAGGCAATTTATTTTTCTGTTTTTTTTTTTTTTGTTTTTTCAGTGATTCAGAAGTAGAAAGTTGTTAGTTCACTCACTTGGTGTGAGATGGTCTTGTTGTAATCTGCTACTCATGTGACAATTATAAAGCCTTAAAAGAAACTATGGCATCAGAGACCCTTTTAAGCAACAGGGTGCAAATTTTATTATTTTATCACATGATAGTCAAGAAAATAAATGAAATGGTCTTCTTCTCATCTTAACAATTATCAAAAAAAATGTCATAGTTGACCCTGTAATGGAATCAGCTTTCTCAACTGAAAAAGCTCTGATGTTTGCTGGCAGGTTAGTGCCAGTTTTTCAAATCGGCTGCCAACAATATGATTCTGCTGAAGTGACAGAGTTGTTAATCAACATTTATTTTCTGCCGAGCACATCCTTAATCTTGACTGACACCAGTGAGTGATATCAGTACATGGCTATACTACATCTCCATGTTATCAGTCAGATTTTGTAGCCAGTTCCGAGCCTGCAGTTTCCTGGGTAAAATATCTCCCTGGACGTCAAAACTGAAACTTCATTTTCCATGACAGGCCATTCATTTTGACTTCCCAGGGTGCAGTTAGCGCTGTTTTTGCTGTCTCCACCACACGGCAGCGCCACAGTATCCATTACCCTTGATTGGACCCAATTGCCACATAGAAAGAATAACATCTCACCAAAAATGGATCGACCTATTTCCAAAAACAAGTTGACCCTCAGCAGATGTGGCACGTTTGGCACCTTGCCAAAGTATCAATCACTTCTTCATCAGATATTGGCATCTTTGACATGTTGCTGTAAAAGGACGCGATTTTAGATTTTATTGCCTCCTTCATCAATGATGTTTACACTTTGTAATGATAACTGTGCACAACCTTTCTCACAGGGTCACCTAGTTAATGTGGTACTAAATAAGATAAATCATCAGGTAATGATCAGCTCGTGATTCACGGAGAATCATTTGCATTTCGTCTAATTAACAAAACCATTATGTCAGGGTGATCAAGATTCAGTTGATGGAGAACTTCTGCACACTCAGACAAAGTTCTTCTCATTTTTTAACCCCTTTCCCATTTATGTCTTCTGCTCAATGGGAGGTTTTTGTGGTTATGTTATTCTTAAGTATATTTGGGAGAAATCAATGATAAATCCAGCGCTAGTGGGCTGAGAATTGGGTGTAATTGTGTAATTATTGCCCAGTCTTCCTGCCTTCTGTGGCCGTCTGTTCCTGCAGCTTGATGGCATTCTGATCCATAAGGAAAGCTCATTTTTTTCTCCAAAATGATCACATCAGAAAGTGCTACTAGGTTCAGCAAAATACTAGAAAATTGGAAAGTAAGGATCAGTAGAACTTATTTAACAAATCAGTTTTCTCCCAGAAAGAAGTCATTTCTAAGCAGCATATAGATAGCTTAAATGTGAGAAATAGTGAAATATGAAACAGAAAAGATGTGATAGTGTTTATCTTGAACAAGCAAGTCCCTTCATGAATAGATAACATGTATAAATTACTTCCTTGTCTTTTAGAGCTAATATGTCTTGACTGAACCATTGCTTTTTGCAGTAATTGATGAAAGGATTTTGGCAATATAAGTACTGTACCATTAATGTTTCCTAACTTTTATGATTTTGAAATATTTTTCACATTACTTTGAGTTAAAATGACTTTTATTGTAGAAGATAATTGTTCTACCAGTTCTCAGTATCAAGGTAAATAGCAATTCAGTGAATAGCGAGAGAGCCACACTGACCAGCCTTGACCTATGCTGGCCATTTGACCGCATATAACCACAGTTGACCCGCGGAATTCCCTGACCCTGTGTGACCGCCATTAGGTATAATGTCTTTTGCCTGATGAAATAAGTAATTGCTGGCCTATTTCATTAATTCCTAAACAAACAAAGCTGCTGGTAGTAACAGCTGCTGATGAAATGAATATTAATCCCAAGCCAGAATAAAATCATGAGGGATGAAAGCCCTCGGACACTGCCACACTGACAACATGTATGTAGGTCATGGTCAATGCTCTGGAACTTTGTCAGCATACATTTATTTAAAGTCTATTAATTTAAGAAAAATATTTTTGAAAAATCATCATATTTCTGGTAATAAGTTTATGAAAACCTTGATCATTGATGTTATTGATGGTTCACACATGTTACTGGACATAGATAAAAAGTTCTTGGTTTTTGTTCATCTTAGGAATATTTATTGAATCACAGTGATTGCTGTTATGTTTTCAGTAACTGGTGAATTCACAAAATATCAACACAAACAACTGAAACATCAGATTACATATTTTTTTGAATAACTGTTAAATTTATTTGTTTTGACATAAATATATAAAAATTTATATAAAACATTTTTTTCTCTCATAACCATAATCATTTTGTTTTGTTTATTTTAATGTTTGTAAAAATATCATAATGCATCTCACGGTTAAAACAAATATAAGTTAAAATGTACCTTTACAATATTCTTCAAATTTACACTTATGCTTTTCTTAACATCTTGAATAATTGATTTTAAGTATTTTTAAAATTTTTTTATTTGTTTTTGTGTAATTTTTAAAAATCTTTCTTCTACATTGTGTACTATGTCATTTGTGAAGACAAACTAGATGTGGGATACACTACAGTGCAGTATCTTATAGAAATAACTGGTTGATAATTTCTTTACAACAAACTGAACTCTGAAATGGGCAATTTACTTGATGAACATATCTAACTTTTGAGAATATTGAACTCTTTAAACTACAGTGTTTCATCGTGTGTTACCCATTATTCTGTTTTCTTGTAATATATTCATCTGTTTTCTTGAAACATGAAAAAATAGTATACATTTACAAAGAATATATAACAAGTGATCAAAGGTGATTTTTAAAAAGTAATTTTGTATCTGTATTTGCATGTTTTTCTTGATCTTCTTATATAAATATTTAAGTGTTATTTCTGTAAAAAAAGAATAAGCAGCTTTCGCGAATAGATGAAAAATTGGGAATGTTACAGTCACTGTGTCACTTACATAATATTTAACACGGTTCATACAGTCACATGGTGCCATTATAAATGACTGACTACAAACAAACTAACAAATTATTATTAATTTATACATCATGGCAATAATTCATCATGGAACCTACACTGCCTAATAAATGGATTACATTAATCAAAACTATTTGTCAAGAAGTTAGCTATACTGATTAAATTTGAAGTTTGTGGAAGCACATTGAGTGAACTGTGCATGCATAGGACATCACTGTAAGTGCATGTGTGTGTGGGCGCATGTGTGTGTGGGCGCATGTGTATGTGGGGGCATGTGTGTATATTTATGTGTGTAGTTTAGAGGCAACACTTGTGGAACTGTAGAGGCTTATGTTTTTGTGACAGCCAGTGTTAGAAGCATGTACACTGTCACAGAGTAAACCTGGTGTGTTTTACATAAAGCTGTTGTGTGAATTGGTGAATTGTATTATGGCACCATGATATACATATAGAGAGAGAGAGTAAAGTATATGGCACCATTATATTAGTCCTATATTAGGTTATATATTTACTGTGGCCATCCAGCGCATGATTTCAGTGTACTATGCTAACAACTGCTGTTAGTACTTCATGTGTGTGTGGAAAGGATCCTTAACATGTGGACGTCATCTATACCTAATACCAGGCAACACCAACATGTGAACTCAGAATTCACACAGTTTAAATATCAGTAAGTCTTCACCTGGTATTGTATTTTGATGGACAGAAGTACAGGAATGTCCGTCTGTGTTGTGTTGGCCAGGTATTGCTGTGTAGAGAGAGGTGCATCTGCACTTGTTCTTGGCTGTGACAGCACTGACGTCGTACACCGTGATTTATCAGTCTAATCCTTTAAATAATCAATGCTTTGTTTTTGGTGTTATGTTCTTCAAGGATGTATGATACGTTTCTTCTTCCTGACACATCAAATATCCTGTTAAACATGATACCTTGGAAAATTGTAACATTCATTATGATGTCATAGTGAGGTTACACAACCTGCTGTTGTTGATAAGGCAATGTGTGGCTTGCATATGGGTGCAGATGTGACAATTGCTCCGTGGAGGATTCATTAAGAGCCAGCTCAGTTCCCAGTTCCAGCTGGTCTATTGTTTCTTATCACAAGTCAAGCATGCTGCCACTCTGGCAAGATTCTGTGTCCATCTCTTGGCACATCCTGCTATCTTACCTCCCTCATCTTATCATCAAGATAGTAATGATTATCACCCAGCTCATGGTCCCCAGGAATGATTGAAGTCCTGAAAGATCAAAACTTTTTTTATTAATAATAATAATGCCAAGCTGTAGCCAGGGGGGGTCCAGGTGGTTCAAAAGAACAGCCCTTTTTGTGTGCCACATACCACACACTTCAGAGGGACAAGTAAAAAGTCCACTCAAAGTGTGCTTCCATTGAGTCATGTTATATTTAACAAGGTAAGAAGGGAAGAAGAAAGAATCCTCAAAAGTACACTGTGCATATTCTCAATACATTTAAAACGTATGTATGTGTCTGAATGTTCCCCTTGCTTCATTAATGTAATAAACAGTAAAATAAGAAGTTTTCATGGCAAACACCTGTCAGATTTGGTGAACATTATTTTCATGCAAATTACTTGTCCTTCTGAAGTGTGTGGTATGTGGCAGTTGATCAGGAACAATGATCAGGCACTAACAGGTGCCCAGAGCTTAATTACCAAAAAGTTATTTGAATTTTTACTGCAGTTTTGTGCTTCCCCAAGGGCAGTGGGTGCTTGGGTCAGTAGAGCAGTTACATACTGACCTTTCCACCCTTCACCAGTGACCTAGGGCTAATTACTCTTCTGGGAGACAACTTGTCATAAAGGGGATAAAAACATTACTACAGTAAATACTACAGGTGACTGCAGTTTGGCTGTGAAGGCATGTGTATACAAAAGCCCAATATTTTCACCCTGGGATACTATGAAATAATGAAATATGTATAAATGAAAGGGCTATGTTACCACTGCATGCATGTAACACAAATGTCAGAAGTGTCGAGTTTGCATCAATCCTATTTTCAGAAAGGGTAACTTTTTGCCCACTCAGTCATGGATCCAACTTGAGGAAAGTCAGCAAAACCATTCAACTATTTGACAGTGATAAAACAGCTTGAAGAAAACCCAGTGGCTTCCTTACAGCAGAAAACTTGCCGATGAGGCATCTAGCCAGTGTCTAGCTGATGTCCAGGGCTCCGTAACTCAAAAGCATCGCGCATTGCGATACTGATATCACCTTTCATTTTGAGGCTATTATATGGGGCATTTAAATGCAGTCATGGAATAGAGACGCTTAGTCGCAATTTGCGATGCTTTCGAATTACAGAGCCCAGATCACATAGTAAATGATTAGTGATATCCTGAGTACTATTTGTTTTTTTCTGTTTCTCAGTTTTTGAGATTAATTCCTAGGTGTTATGGTCTGTATATTTACCTGCTGCTCTAGCTGTCAGTGACATTGTTTCCTGTGCCTGGACCTCTAGGTCTTCTGTCGTCGTCCTCACCTCCTCCGTCACGGGGACTGGCTTGCAGTAAATCTGGTACATTGAATCCTTCAATGTGATCATTTTGTGAAGAGCAAAGCAACCGTATGCCACTGCTTTCTGACACGACATTCCTTGAATAAAGGTGCTGGAAGAAAATAAAAAGTGATTAGCTCCCAGGTTTATTGTTCTGTTAGAGCAGGTACTTTGTGGGGCGTTGCTTCCATACTTATTTGTTATTCTTTGAAAGAAAAAGAAGAAAATTAGAACAAGTAAGTTTGGCAGACAATCAGAGGACCCCTAGTGTTGGAGAAAGGTGCCCAAGTGATGAAGTAGAATCCATTACATGTATATATCATTCTAGATCCTTCATCGAATGTTCCCTAGTGTTCTGCCTCCAGACAATTTATAAAGTGCAAGCAAGTGCCCTGTCATTCTTGCAGATTAAAGCCTGACATTTTATCATTATACTTTTTAACTAAGTGACAGGCTCTCAGACTGAAAGCATTCCCCTGTCCTCACTCTCAGGTTGTCATCTATCACAGATATTCCCAGTGCAAACTGCTAGGCCAGCTGAGAGTCCAAGGTTTTCCTTGATTCAATTTGACACAGCAGTAGTGCTGCAGCTGAGGTCTGCAGCTTTCAGGAGAAAATCAAGATGATATCTTTATCAGTTGGGGGGGTGGGGGGGGGGATGGGATTTATATCTACAACCTGGCCTCTGACTGTAAAAGTTTTGTAATAAGCATATTTGTTTTTGATCCTATTGATACCATCAGTCTGCATTTTCTGCATTCTAATGAACATCGAGAGAAGGCGTCTTAATCTATAAAACTGGCTTGTATTGGGACCTTGAAGATTGTTTTGATTTTATAAGATTCTTAACTTTTCAGAACAATTTTTTTATACAGATTACGTATTTTTTGTCTAAAGGTTAGCCCAGAAACTGAATTACCACATGTACTAAGTTTCAAATTGAAGAAAATAATTATTGAACTTTGTAAACTGTAAAATTATTAAGCACCAACAAAGCAGTACTTAGCACTTACATTCATCCATTCTGGTAGTGCTGGTTAATTTGTAGGTTATGTGGTTAATATGGGTGTAAGTGCTAAAAGATAGTGTAAGTAAACGCCTAATCCGTTTATAAGTCGTGAGGTTGCCTTGCATGCCTGGAAACCATGTGCAGACATCCAGGTAGACAGTCACTTGATCTGTGCCATGTTGTGACGCAGATACAGTGCCACAAAACCTGGGATCTTCCCACAGTAACTAGAGCCGCGCTTTGTGATAGTGTTCATGTCTGGTGTGAGACTGAGAGCTACCACCAGGGGGCTGTGTAACGAGCTTGTTATGCTTGATGAATAGAGTTAGAATAAACTGGAAACCATAGAACATGCTTTGTTACGTAAGAAAAATGATGTTGTATTCCTGATACGTGGATTTTTTGAAAAGTTTTGTTAGAATGATGCAAATGAAGTATATTGTGTTCAGTGCTATATATAGGCGACAGTGAATCTTTGCTGTGTACTGTTATTACATGTAATGCTGTGTGGCTTTATTGATAACCTTATCATTACTACAGGGCGCAGGGTGTGTGCCAAAGGAAATGGCAGAAATTCTCATTCCAGATATTATAGGTTTTTTTACCCATGCCTCATTTTATCTGCAAATTAGTATTCCATATCTTCCCATTTCATACACAGGAAGGCCATAATGGGGGGAGTATAAAAGACATAATCATGAATGTGCTGATCGTTAGCAGTAATTGACATTATGTTGTGATTTCTTAGAAAATTATGTTACTTACTCGCACATATCGGGTGGTTTGGCCTTGTACACTTTAGCAGCACAGTCCTGCATAGCTGCGTAGCGGGTGTGGTAATCATCACAACCTAGAACACGAAATGGAACCTTCTTAGGACATTGTATTTTAGCATGTGGACCTTTACCAAGGTGGATCTGTTCTCATTATTATTGACATGTTTAATGGATGAACACCAGAATCTAATTGATTCTAAGTAATCCCATTTTTTACCTATCCTTGAAAATTTGGTAGGGAAAACCCTCCATAATTTTTTGAGTCAGGCTGTAAGCTAGCAAAACTAGCAAAAGCATAAACATAACTAAGGGCGTATTCCCATAGATTTTAGATTGATCTATCCCTGTGGGGAGTCTCACTAGATTACTGTCAGGTAATATGGCTTAAATGTCCGTCCCGCCTACTAGAAGCTGTAAGGGGGTAATTTACTTTCGTGCCCGCTCTGCTGACAGCTATTTAGCGTGAACCCCCAGGGAGTTAGGTCGATCTAGTTTGGATCTATCTAATCTCTGGGAATGGGGTCTAACACTCACAGGCCCATGAGCAAGGGGGGTTCAATAGAACTGCCTTTTTGACAGGAAAGGTCCACTCATGATCAGAATCAAAATTTGATCCCAGGATGTTATGTGGGTTTCTTGTTTGATCTTTGCTCTGTATAATTTTTTCAGCTGAATCAACCTAAAGGGTAAAAGGTACTCTTCTAAAATAAAAAAGAGCCATTTTTGATTTGCTGGCTACTGGCCGATTCTTTTATCAGGAAATTGATGGTTCCAGTAGTGTAACCGTTAATAAGATTTTTCTCTCTGTATTCATAGAGGAACCAGTGAATTCACCAATGCATTACTGATTTAATTTGTGGCCATTGAAATGAAGAAGAGAAGATATGTTCATGTTGGTAAGATACAGATCATCTTGACTTATCCTCAGAGAGAAGGACAGCAGATACTGGAAAAGAAATTACAGAGATAAGGTATTTTGGGCATTTTTTTCTACTGGTTTTCTGCCCTTGTGAAAGATCCAAGGACAATTGTGTCATTATTTGATAGGACTTGGATTGTTTCTGTAGTATTGGTACCATGTTGTCAGGACTTGGATTGTTTCTGTATTGGTACCATGTTGTCAGGACTTGGATTGTTTCTGTATTGGTACCATGTTGTCAGGACTTGGATTGTTTTTGTATTGGTACTGTGACTTGGTTTGAAGTACAATGGAAATCATTCCTGTCCATATTTTTTTAGCAACAAACCCTTGTATCAAGAATGTCTTCTTAGAAAGCAAAAAAAAAAAAAAAAAAGTTAGGCAATACCTTGGTGAATTCATGCAGTTGGGCAATAAATTGAAACAAAAAATATCTGTGGATAAATTCCCTTAGCTTTTAATCATTGCTGCACCATGCTTGCTTTTAATTCTGTTCCCATGCCCACAATCTCATTTGATTTTACAGCAATTTGTGAGACTTTAGGCCATCTCAGAAGATCCCCATAGTGTCATGATATGTCAAGGCTGGGATTGTTTCATAATTATTGAATTTATGAGATGCAATAATAGGCCACAATATCTGGTTCTCAGGAAACTCATTTTCCTTGTAGCCTTAAGTGTACCATCTACTCTGTGTTTCCTGCATTCTCCCTTGACCCAAATTAATTCAGCGAGGTTCAAGGCTTAAGTTTACAATGTATTTTATGGCAGTCAGGTCATTTCACCAGAGATATGAATGTTGCATTTCACTTCATTCATTCTGATTCTTGGGACTTAATAATTTGACTAACTTAAGTGGTGAACAGTGTAATTGATATCCTGATTGACTTGTTGTGTATGCTGTAGTGTATTCCCGGGTGTCGCGACATTAGGAGGAACAGTACAAGTAATAAAACCAGTACAAGCTCTTAAATCTGAAAACTGAAGAGACATGAACAGGATCCTGGTTTGGGTAATTTGAATAGTATTAGGCAAGATACTTAAAAAAGTCATAATTCAGAAATGACTGCATTTAGATGAGAACTTGATCACTACTTAAGACCATAGAGATACGTAAGTTAATGTTTGTGTGGGTTTTTCATGGATGCTTAATCTTAAACAAATATCAATGGCTGATTTAAGCTGAAATCTCTCCAACTTTTGATTTACGGTTCACCATTACCTGGGTTTGCACATAAACTCCCGTAAACATTTTTCATATTATGGGATAGATCATGTCTTGACTTCAGCGCCACCAAGTCTTCCTCGATGCAGTTTTCTGTGTAGTTTTTATAACAAAGCAGAATATGCCTGAAGCGGTCTCTCTCTCTGAAACCAAAAGGGGTAAAGGCTGTTATTCAAAGAGGGTGGGGATTGGCTTAATATTTACATGGTAATCTAATAAAAATCTGTTTTTGGGTGTTGTTTTCCATTTGCTATCTCTAAACTGGTAATTACTTACTTTGAATGAAAATGTCCTATATTTCACCACTGCTATAAGTAAAAGTACTTATTGTTAAAGAAAACAAAAGCCTAAAACTCTGTTAAGAAAACCTCTCTGTATAGAACTCCAAGTATTGGCAGAGGGAGGCGAGGACTCACTTGCAGGCCCTGGAGATGTGGATCTGCTCCATGGGGGGCATGAGGAGGCTGACATTGTAAACCTCCTTACTGGTCCCATTGGTGAGGCGATCAAAGGTGCGATACACGTTGCCATGGAAACACTCAGCAGCTTTCTGAACTTTGCAACCTGTAAGATAGAAAAGAGTGAATTTGTGTTTATTTCACAGTTTAACATATATTTTATCAAAAATTGTATGATGTGTAAATAAGTGTTAAAGGGAGCATTCAGGTAAGCCCAATGTACTAGCTGGATCAAGCCATCTCTGCGGGAAATTTTCCCTAAGTGCAATTGCTGTCAGCGGTTTAAATGTCTGACACGCCTCTTTGAGCTGCTAGGGGAAGTTGAGCTGAATGCATATCAAAGTTAATTACCTCCTAGCTACTCAAGGAGACATGTCAGACAATTAAGCTGATTACATTGAATGCAATTTAGTGAGATTCCCCATAGAGTTAGATCGATCCACCTGGTACGATGTTTAAATCTGAATTCACTCTCAGTAACAAACGATATAGGAAGTTCTTCCTCAGTACCTTTTTTTTAATTGAATGCCCAAAATATACCCAATTTTTGTGGAGTTTTTCCCTATATTATCATCACACAGGTGTTGATAAGGGTAAACTGACATGATGTCTATGGTTTGAAGGTGTGGTGGAGATTTATGGGCCAGGAAATAATAGGATGTCAAGTTGCCGATTTGTAATGTAAAATAATGCTACAAGTTGAGTATACTAGCCCTTAGCAAGACTCGTGGCATTGAACATTCTGAGGAAATAAGGCATTTCCCATGATACCATTTGTTCTTGAGCACTTCAGACGTGACACTGATTACTGCTGTTATTAGGCAAGAACTCATTAATTAGACCAGCCAATGACTTCACCAGGGAAATCTAGCAGACTTGGAAGGTGCAGCAGTGTCTATTAGGAAGAGCTTTTGGTCCAACACAATCCAAGCAGATTGCTTTTTTTTTCTTTTTTTTTTTTCTTTTTATTAATTTTTGAGTTCTGTGCACTTGGTACACCAATGCCTTTGAGTGAAGTGTATGAAAGATGGTATTTATTCCAGCTAAAATAGTGGAAAATGTATTTCTTGTGCCTGATGTATGTCCATTTTACACAAATTGGCAAAATGTGTTTGCTTGGTCTCCTGAAAACTTCCTTTATTTCATTTAATAGTGTTTTTTCAACAGTATATTTCTTGTAAATAGTACAGAAAAATGTTTTTCAGCTGGCAAATGGGCATTTCTTGTTCTGAAATGGTTTCTTACTTACCCTGCACACAGAGAAGACGATAGTTATCTGCAATACCCTGGAGGCGTCTTGGCATTGTCTCCAGCAGGTGGAGCTGTTGGGGCGTGCACTCCGAGGTGGCACGGTGGTAGCAACGTAAGGAGTTTGGAATTTGACGCAGTAATCTGAAATCAAGGAGATTTTGTCAAATGTTTTTAAAATTTTGAAATAGCTTAACTTTGCACGTTGGGATGATAAGGTGAAACAGACATTAAAATAAGAATAAAAAAAAAAAATGAAAAAGAAAACTTGATACAGAAATCTGCATTAAATCATCCTTTATAATTTGAAAACAAAGCTGTTTCCAGAGGCCCAGTATACTAGAATCAAAACAGTTACTTAGAATTTAAGGTGCATATGTACCATAACAGTGTTTTCATAAACTAGAATTGTGGTCAGGAATCTTATACAACATAAAATGAAAAACACGTTAACCTTTGAATAAAGGAAAAAATGATTTAATATGTCACAATGCATTAGTGTAATCGGCTTCCTTCATGCTATTTTGTGTCATGATATTAGACTGGCTTTACCAGCAGTTGATGTCACAGGATACATGTGGAAATAAGTCATGTAATAAAATCTGAGTTTATGAGAAATAGAAAGCCACAGAAATAAGAACGCTTTTGTAATTATACTTCAGACTGTGTACAGAAAAGAGAAGAAAACAATGGCTCCTTTTTTTTTCTCAGTTGCTTGTCCCAAGAGACCATCAGTTGTTACAGTCAAGCAAAATTCTACTTGCAGTACCACATATTGTATAATTCAAGGGATTTACTGGAAACTTCTAATCTTCTCAGTCTTTTTCAAATAGATTAAGAAGTCCATAGGGTTTTTGTAGACTTAAATCAGTATCTCAACTTGCTATGCTGTTTCTGGTATGGCATTTAAGAAAACGGGTGTGGAAGATTCCAAAGATTAAACTGAGGAGTAATATGATATCTCAAGTTACAAGTAGATAACTTTTTCCTTTTAAAGTCACATTAGTGGAGCTAATTCACATTATTTGAGCTAATAAATGAAAATTGTAAGAAGTTTTGGTGTGTTTATCTGTTCATAAGCAACTTATTGTTGACTGTGGTATTTTTAAGTCATTAAATGAAGAAGAGTGTCATTTGATCCGTGGATGAGGGAACTGTGATCACTTAAGGTTGTCACATCATTGTAGTTCGTGTATCAAGTCCCCTTGTGTTAAAAGTTGCATAACTTGTCTTTAATATACCTGTCACAGGTGTAAACTAGGTGCTTTGACACTGAAGACACATTCCACTGACTGGATGTTATCACTGCACAATGTATGTTCAGCTATCTCTATGGCCCCATTCAGAATGAGAAGAGCCGAGTGCTAGCTTGGCCACGACCTGAATATGGCGGACCTACATGAAAGGAAGACCACTTAATCCTGTAATGGTCTCTCCGCCTCTCACACGGCTCCCCACGCATTTGAGCCGAGATATAATTACTGTGCCCCTGCAGGGACGACTCTTCTCGTTCTGAATAGTCTCTATGTTGACAGTCTGTGCCAGATATGCTGTGTGACATGAATAAACACATTTTTCTTTTAAAAAAAACACCACCATGACAACTACACACCTTAATCCAGCCCTTCATACATTTTAAAAATATGATAATTAGAACAATTAGGATATGTCAAGCAGAGAATGACATGGATGCTAAAGTAAGCTCTTTGTGATTCCATGGTTAATTTATCTGGCTGCTTGGTAATGTGATGGATGTTTTGGCTCCTTCAGCTGTGATTCCCAAGTAAACACAGTGATTTGTGAATTATAAGAATTGTCACCTCAAGGTAATTAATCAGAATAAAGCTAAAAGTCACTGAACTATGTTAAGGGAGATTTGTTAAGTTAATCCCTCCTTATTGTCAAAGATATCAGGAAGAGAAGTTATTACAGTTAAGAATCATACTTAGTCAAATATATTTGGAGCTTAGGTGGCGTCAAGTGATAGAATGGATATACCTTGTCTGCAAGTTTTTATGGTACCTGTACAAATAATTTCATTATAGTCTAATGAACTTGCTAATAATATGCTTATACATTGTAAGTATTTGTACTAAGCAGTGCCTGACCCATTGTTGTTTTGATGGCATTGTTTTATAAGGAATAGCTCTTGGTTTCCGAGGTCAGGCATCATCAGTGAGATAACCGTGTTATTACACAGCAGTAAAACTTGATTTGAAACAGGATAATTATGTTACTAAGTTAAGTACAGTTTTATCATTATGAAACTGAAAATATTTAATATTTCAAATATGAACAATTAAACTTAACTAAGTAGGTAATTAAATGGTTTATTTTATATAAAGTAGGTATTTTTTAAATAGCTTTAAATTTAAAGAGATCTAGCTGCATTTTGTTTTATCGTTGGGGCAGAATATACAGATACTTTTTAACAGTATAGTTTCCCTTCAATTGTAAAAAGTATTTATATAAGCATTAATATATTTGTGTGACTTACAGCTTGTTACAGATTGAATTCCCAATTTTCATACAAGAGGGAACTAGGCCAAATCATTACAGAATATGATGCTAATTTATCTGCAAATGGGATTGAGCCATTTGTGTGTAATCAGATAGGTGGCCATTTTGGCAACAGTCTGCACAAGTTGTCAACAAAGTCATAAATGCCATTGTTTCTCCTGCCCCTGATTGCACCATTGAGAATTATGCAATAAAAAAAGCTATAAACCACATGCTGGGCATGCATCCTGGGAATTATGGGTGCTAACGAAAGTTCAGATGAATTTATGGCGTTGCCTGCAGAATTCTGGGAGAAAAAGACAACGTAACATAAAGACACCTGCTTTAGGAAAAAGTGTTTAAATTATCACCAGTATCAATATCTATTTGCACTTTGTGACATATTAATTAGTGGACTAAGTGCATTTATGTTAAAGATGATCTGTTGACATAAATTGACATGAAAAGATACCAGCACGGTAATAAATTATTACTATTATAATTATCTATGCAGTAAAGTGATATTTTTGATATTTTATAGCATGTAATAATTATCTAGTAAGTATGAACAGCTTTTTATAAAAGATTTCTTACCTCACCACTTTGTTACATAATACAAAAATTGTTTCTTTGTTCTGATTTCTAAATTTAACATTAATCGATATCTCACAAAAAGTTCTGCCAATTTTTCTTCTCAAATTAGGTCTCTTTTCTCAGAAATCCCAGTGCGGGCCTCTTAGTATGCAGGACTCTTTCAACAGCACAGCAGAGCTAATGGCAGTCAAAACAAGGCAATATCTGCTTCATGTCAGTGTTTCCTTCATATATATAATGTCACCTTCTTATACCTACATAACCTGCCAATATCCACAATATACTCTCCACTCTTACCTACATAACCTGCCGATATCTACGGGAGGCTGCATGATGCTGGTCATGTTAACTCTGAGAAATCCATCAAAGCACATGCGCGCACGGGTCCAATCACATTCTTGTGTAGATTCAGCTGAAATTTGAAAAAAAATTTATTATCATGATTTTTGTCTGACTTTTGTATAGTTTATTTTGTATATTAATTACACATTATAGTTTCAAGTGTGCGGATCTGACTAAGACACTTTCAATTGATACTTTATCAGTAAAAATTATGCTGACTTTTTTGTTTTTAAAATTTTATTGAATTTCCCATACTATTTGCCAAACAATCCAAATTGACTACTAAGAGATAGAAAACATACTTTTTGTCTGCACCAACATTACTTTAAATTGCATAAAAAGTGTTTTCATTTCTTCAAACTGATATTTATGAAAAAAGTTTACTCTGAAATTTATATCTTGACTTCTTGTTCCCAGAAAGGTTGTTTTCTTACATATTACAAGTGGAGTGTACAAGTATGTGACAAGGGTGTGTAGACTTGCTCAACATTTCTGTCAGTTTCAGAGCAGTTTATGTCTGCCATGGCTGGTGAAAGCATTAACTAGGTCTTCCAGTGGGAGTTTAACTCAATTTAACCAAGCGGCTTTCAGCCCTTTAGATGCTTAGCTTTTCACCAAAATCTAATTTGCTTTATTGAATTGTCCAATTGAAAATGAAATATGGGAAACCAAGTGCCCATCTTCCTCAAATTTTGTAAGCTTCAGTCCGTAATTTTACCTGCACAGTGATTAGAATGGATTTCTATAGGTCTTGTGTTACCAAAGTAAATGTGCTTAAAAGGCATTGATTGATTGATACACTGGCCTTCTGTACATATATTTACTGCACTTTTCAACTTAATTTAGTTCAGATGTCAGATAATGTAACAAAGTGGTCATTTTTACAACATTAAAAACATTAAAACCTCTACATGCTTTTGCTTATTTGTTTGTGGAAACTACTACAAGCATAATATTTATTTTCATTTTGCTTACTTTGGGAGCTCTTCCAAGATTAAGAATATTTTTGTGATTGTAACCCTTGTGAATAAAAGGAAAGGTGGTGACCTTTTTGGCTCATTTAATTCTGCATTTGCTTGCTATAATATATTAAAATATGCAGAAGAAAAAAATGATTAAAGGCAACATTGCAAAAACTGTGTTTAGCATCTTTTGTCACATGTTGTTTTGGTCATGTGATGTTCTTTCTAACGAGACGTGTGGGGAATGATATTTAGTATCAATGGAAAGACTTGTTTTGGCTTTTAATTTTAAAAAAATGAAATACAGTAAAAAATTTGTTTTTCTTGGTGTTTTAGACAATGCTGCAGACAGTGTATGCTATCTGCTGCCGTTATGTAGGGGCAGTACTAGATTTTGATTTAGGAGAAAAACTTTCAGTCATTGTAGTAGAATTACATAGGACATTGCAGAGTAATAGCTTGGAACTGATTTCCCTACATTTGGCTGCTGGATAGGAAGTTTCTGCTCAAGTATCTATGTTGGGAAATTGCTTTCAGAACATGTTTGACCAAGCATTACTTTACTCTGTAAAATTTCTATTGTTTGTTGTGTACATGGATCTGCAGATCAAACACCAGCTGTGCCATGTGACAGAAAAAAAGAACTTTTTAAATGTATTAAGTTCCACTATATCACCCTTTATTTTTCTTTTCTAGATTGATTTCAGATATTGAAAAAAAATTATTCATTGTTTTTCTTTTTTTTTTTATTTTTTACTAAAGATATTTGTAGAGAAATTGTGTTGAGGCTTTAAAAAGTTGTTGAAAAAAATTAAACATTTTCCTAAAAGAAAAACTTTGTATTTCCCATGCTGTTTTTTAATCAATTTATTTTTCAAAGTTTTTCTAAATTGAGTCAAATCTTTTAATATTTCTGAAGCATATAACTATGTTATCTGTTTTTACTACTTGGTCCAACTCTGTCAGTATCAGTCAGTTGAACAGTTCTGGTTGGTCCCAGTTTTGGTAAGGTTGTGAGCCGTGACAAAAAGTTGGGCTAAAAGTTCACGCTTTTTTTTCTAATTGAACTTGATCAATGGATAGAATTGTGTAACATATCAGTAAAGGGAGCAGAAATAGGGTCTTTTAAGTAAGAAGGGTGGGGGGATGTATTGTCAGAGATCAAAGTCATATAGAGGTCAGGTATTTAGCCAAGGAGACAAACTGATTCCAAACTTGAATGAAAACATTCTCTTTTGACAGGACATGATTCCATTAGGTATCATATGTGTTGTTAGGCAGGGTTTACAGGACTCTCTCTTATCCTGTTGTAGGACAGTAGCACATAGACCAGAGAGAGGGGAAGGGGGCAGTGAGCCATGCTGTAAAGATTAAATATTATCACTGCATGGATTCGGCCGAGTCCCCACTGTTTTACCTTACTATATGAAGTACAGGAGGCAGTGGAGATGGACCAGTTGATATGTAATGGTGTGTTAATGCCAGATAATACACAATACCCCTGAGTAGAGAAGTGGAAAATCCTCACTCCTGGCCACACTCATCTATGAGCTGGGCCCCAAGTATGGATATTGCAGGGATGATTGGGAAGGAATCAGGTGACAACTGGCTTTGAGACAGTTTTTGTTGGGACACTAAAAACATGTGGTCACTTGATACCCTGACCATGCCCTGACATAACACTGCCCCCTCGGGAACCTTTCAACTTGAGAGACTTGTCAAGTACATTACGGTAAAAACTTTAAAATTTCATCTCTTAAGAATAAATTGATATTTTTAAGTGCATGAATCCAACATGGTCATATTATGTAACAAGCCTCAAAATTATCAAGAGGCCCATTTTAAAGCTTGACAAAATTTTTTAAGTAGAAAAATTTATTTTGGCAAAGAATCATCTTCGGACAAAAATTTCAAGATCAACTAAATTTTTAAGTTTTTACCGTACTTCTTTACTCAGTAGATACTAAAAGGAATCTTTGGATTCATCCCTAATCTTGCTTTACACCAGCCAGTGTTTTTTTTTTTTTTTTTTTTCATTACAAATTTATGTATATTTCTGTTAATTGTCCTAAACTTACGGGACTTTTATTTGAATTTAGTTGCGTTAAATGGACCTGTAATTATTACTTATTTGATTTGAGTGTTATTAGGTGCTTATAATTGGCTCTTGTAACTTAAATCAGTTTACTTAGCTCAGTAAATATTTCTTTTCAAACTTAGCACTATTGTAGCAAAATGTCAGAAAAGAGATCAGGAAGTAATTAGACCCGACTTCCAAATAACTTGAGGTAGTTTCTGTTCTCCTACTGGTGCTTTCCTATCCTCATGCACACCTTGTGGCGAATATTAAGAGAAAATTTTGTTGATTCTGGCTCACAAGAATCATCCTTTATGTGAAGGTTGTTATGGACATGCATATTGCACCTATTTCCCTTGAACTGTCAAATATATCACGTACAATGAGGCTATTTGTAGCCGAATGATATATGTTACTGTTTTATGCAAGACACTGAATATTGTATTTCCTACTCCAACCTTTAACTTTTTGTTCTCCAGAGCTTTAATGGTGAGATTATGGGAAAACAGGAAGCCACATTTGATTAAAAGCTATTTTTGTGCTCCTTATTCTTGAATTAGTTTATCACAGAATTTGTCAACATGAATTGAAAAAGATTGTTTTTTTATGATGTAAATTCATTTCAAAACTTTGATACAAAAATACAGTGCAAAATTTAGTATGTAAAGAATGGGTGAGTAATTATAAATCAAAAAAGTATTTTTTAAAAAAATGAGTGATTAAAAAAAGTGAGAAAAAATTTCACAATAATTTTCTCTTCTAATTCCAACTCACCTCTTATAAAAATCACCAGTGCCAGAGCCCAGAACACAGACTTAACACACATTGTCTTCAACTTCACTGACTGGCCTCACTGATCTCGCCTCTTTACACCATCTGAAATTATATCATGTGGGCAGGAATTATAACAGAATAACTCCTCTCCTAGGTATGTCAGATGGTCCAAGGAGGAAGGAAAATAAACTAGGACCCAGTATAATGGTAATGAATGCTTCGACTCATTATGCGGTTTTGGTTAGTGCTGTTATTTTCTTTCACACCTCTTTCACAGTACAGGGCCAGGATTGGCCCATCTGTCAGATATATAAATAAATCATATTAATGTATTATTTTTTAATGACATCACATTGGTTCCTACCCTGTGTCTGTTAGTGGTCAGCCTGCTTTATACTGGAGACATGTGGAACTTCAACTCTTAACGTGGGCCACGCTGTGTGAGAGCTGCAATCTGATTGGCTGAGAGGGCCCACCGTGATAGAAGTGATGAATGGATAGATTCCCTTTATTTGTATGGGCCAGGCTTTGAAGCCAGAAATTACACGATTGTACGTCTGCTCAGAGGGTGCTTCTTTACTTAAAATTTGGATTACAGTAGTGTCATTGAACAGCAAGCAAGGCCATTAATTTAAATGAAACAAAAAAATCAAAGTTCATAGTTGTATATGACTTCCACTGATCCTCTTAAAGCTTTGTCTTAGAGTTAAGTTGCACAGAGTAAGATTTATGTAGTTATTTAATTCAAAAGGCAAGATTTTATTTTGACCAATTTTCTTTCTGTAAAGAAGTTCTAATGATGACTCTAGTATGAACTTTCTTTATGTACTTTGGATGGCTGTACTCAGCATTCTAGCATAAAACTCAATGAACTGGAAAAGATTTATATTTGTAGGGTGTACAGGTATTAGCAGGAGATGTTTTGTACAGTAAGACCACTATTCACTTTTTACTGAAGGTTTTAGCTTCACTAGGAGAATTTCCTGTGAAGCAAATATTTGTGTGCCCGCAAAATCCCAGTAGAAATTGTTTTTAGGACTAGATCATTTTTACTTTTTTTCTCAGTACTGTTTATTTTGATAAAGGCAATTTGATGTTGGAGATTTATTTAATTTGTTTAGTTAGTGGTAGGAATGGCAGTATGGAAAACACATCAAACACCAAGACTCTTGGTTTCACTGTATTTTACACTGTAAAATAAATTATTATAAGAAATGATAGGTGTGGTGCAATTCAGGGTTTTTGTATTTCTTTCCTGGCCAAATAGTATCACTTTGTGGAATAAAACATCATAACTGACTCAGCCAAGGGGCTATTGCCGTGTTCTTGGCAGTCAAGCCTGGGGAGTTTAACAAAGTTAAATGCAAAGTAAATGTGGACTGGAGTTTTTAGTTGATCTTCCTGTTAACCCAGCCTCTAATGTCCTTCCTGTGTGTATTCAACTATACACTAGACATATTATTCATTTTGAACATAAATATCCATTTCAAAGTCAGTTAAAGGAAAAAAATCATGTTAAAAATGAATTACTGTGTACTGTGCCTCCTGATAAAGATTGGCTCTCCCTTTATAGGATATTTAAACTATCATATTAAGATAATTGTGGGGGGCTTAGGACACCAAGAACCCACCAACATCTGTCATCAGTGGAAGGTGGAGAATTTACTCTTTTTAAATGCACCACCCAGCTCATTTATGTTTGAGATAAACAAAATTGCCTGTTCAATTATAATTTTTTTTCCAATTTATTTTCATTATTGCTGATATCAAGAAACACATAATTAGGGCCTTATTTCTTTTTAATACCTATTACTTGGCAAAATATAATTGTCTTCTTATTAGTTTCCTTTTTTGTCTTGTAGTTGTGGGCGAACATAAAATGTTCTCTTATTTCCCCTTATTACATTTAATGTCTATTTCAGCATTTGATATTAGTTTTATTTCATATGACTAGCAAGTGGTGTCTCTGTTTAGGTTTTTGTTTTATTTTTTTCTCCCTAACGGTTTTCTTTCTGTTTCCATGGACAGGTGCAGCTGACATGTGGTCAGCACAGCACTTTTTTCCACTGACCTTTTGACCTATTATTACTAAAATGACAATATACTTTATCCTGCCTGCAATATCCACTGGTAGAACAGCCTATAATAACTGACCTCCTCCTCTTCAGGTCTATTGATTCTGTATATTCTATTAATTTTTTAAAGTTTAAAAAGCTGATTGAATGATCTCAAATCAGCCAAGTGGGTGGATATTGAAAGTGTAAGAAAATTTGGGGGGGGGGTGCATGTATTATTGTACCAGAGAACAAAGCCAGTGTTTGTCTAGAAGCACCTGCTTTTTTTAAGTGGACACTCTGACCAGCTGTCCCGGCATTACTGGAGACAGACATGACCCCAATTTGCTGTAGAAATAAAAGACCATTGGCCTATGATGTATGAGTGCCTGGTCTAATAGATTTATAATGTAAAATTTGAGAAAATCATTTTTCGGTAATTTACCATAAGATTGAGAGAAGGCTTTTGTGGTGTAAGTAATGAAAAATTTAAGTACAGAAAAATCTTTTGGATTGTTAGTAAAATGTTTGAAAGCATTGTTTCAAGCAATTTAATCTCTTTTTGGTTTTTCCCCTATAGGGTTTCATCATGTCTGCATCTGAACATTTTTTTCATGTTTAGAAAAATTACAAAGAACCTCATATAAATTTATCTTTGTTAATCACTAATCTCCAGCATTGCTTTGTCTGAATACTTTCTTTGTTTCTTGATATCTCTAAATAGTCACACAACATGACAACCATTTAGCAAAAAACTACATGTAATCATCCTTCCTTGATGAACAGCATAATTAATTTAAAAGGAAATAGCATGGTGCTACATCCCCCCCCCCCCCCGGCCTCAAGATTAAAAAGTATAAATACTCTTAACACAATAATTTACCTAAGTAATTAATAAAATTCTCTGAGAAGTTTTAAGCCTTAGGTATTCAGGCTGTTGAATGGTTTTAAGCTTGTTGTGGTTGAATGCCAGTGAAAAGTATTTTGTTGTATTGATTTCAGTCTTTTTTTTTTCAAATAATGGGCAGTGCTGACCATATAAGCCCAGCCTTATACCAGAGGAGTGGCCCGTGGACCCTCTTTTTAGCCTCTTTGTGATTGGTAATATACCTAGTTCTGGAGGAGAGAGAAATTAATCTGCCGAGATCACCAGTCTTGAGTGGACATTGTTTTGATGTTACATGATTTTGATTACTTTGAATTGCAGTCTGTGGGAGTTTGTGTTATTGTGGACTGTAGAATCTAATTATCTCTTTTATAACTTTTTGTACTAAGGTATTTGTTGAAAAATAATGCTATCATTATAATCACATTCAGCAGATGAATTACGCCCCTGAGTATGGATTTTTTTTTTTTTTTTTTTTTTTGGGGGGGGGGGGGGGAAGGGGGGGCGAGATATTAATACTGATGAACTGGCATTCACTAGTCAGAAGTTCTTGATGATAGCCCTGCCATTTCCAGGAATCATAAAGCAGTTCTGCATCATTTGACTCTAATTTGTAACTAGGAGTGATATTACTGTTGAGGTTCAGGGAATGGTGTTGGCTGTATGATATTTGATTTGAAGTTGACCTGCTAGTGATAAACACAGACCTACTTCACATTGGGGGAGAGCTATGAACCCCCCTTTTGGCTAGGTAAGGTCTATTCTGAATCAAATTTTGATCTGTTTTATATGCCATTTCTCAAGTTGGTATAAGGTCATCTATGAAGATAAAGCATTTTTTAAGGGCCCCTTCCCATTTGAAATTGCTGACTACAACTGTGTTATTAACCTTAAAATGTTGCTTGTTTCATTAGTTTGCCGTTTTGGTTGTACTTTTGCATCCTCTCCCTATAGGGAATGTCCAGTCATTAAGCAGAAGTAGACAACAGAAGCAGGGATTTTGTGAAGGCTGATATGAGAAGCTGTTCCGATTAACCCTCTCAGTCCTTGCCTCTTTACTTCACAATCTTCTACTTGATTCAATTGGCATAATAGTATACATGGCTGAGATTGATACAATACGCATTAATGCTAGCAAGTATTGATGGGCACTTTAGATGAGATGATTTCACAGAACAAATCTTATTTCCAGGTTAGGATCACATATACTGTTATCTGATTGCAACTAGGCATGAAAAAAAAAAGTGGCGTTGAAAGTCAGTGAAATAACAACAAGGTTATAGTAGAGATAAGTAAGAGTTAGAGACAAGTATGACAGGAATCTTGTAGAATGAAACAGGTGGATGTTTATACACACATTCACACACGCACGCATGCATGCACGACGCACACACACACCTCATGCAACAAAGCTGGCTCCATGTATATTTGGAAAGGCATGTAGACAAAAGAGAGTCTTGCCTGTCTCACTATAATTATCGAGATTTTTTTTAATCTTTGAAAGTTGCAGACAAAAACAGTTTTTAAGTCTTCTTTCAATGAGCAGTTTTGGCATCTTTTTTTGTTTAATTGATGATGTCATATGGATTAACATATCATTAGCTATGCAAATGATGGCAGTTTCCATCCTTGTCTTCCTGTTAGTGATTCCTGACTGGCAAAGTTTAATATGGAGGTCTTTCACAACACTTTTATTCTGTTTTCTGTATCCAGTATTTAGAAACCTGAGCTCAGTGGGTCTTATTTTGTGGATATTTTTTAAAGTTTCACTTGAATTAATTTCTTTGTATAACTTCAACATTTTGGTTATGATTTTATTATATAAAAAAAATTATTATTATTATTATTATTATTCTGTTAACTCCTTGAGGATGTTTTGCTGCAAACTAATTGATTTGCATAAGTTTTGATGCAAATGTTTCATTTTGTCTTAATTCATGTTGAATTTGGTGCCAAGAAAGCATGGTTGTCAACTGGAAAATTTTCACAGAAGTTTTTCAGATTGACATTAAAATATGACACTGTCAACTTAGATGCTTCACAAAGCTGTCTTCTTTTACAAATTAGCTCTTTCACGAGACATTTTTTAAACTGTGCAAATCCTCCTGGGTGTTCTATTATTACTAAGTGTGAAAAATTCCAAATGTCAAATATTATGATTCCTGTTGTGCTTTTTAGTGAAACGTGACAGAAGATGTTATCTTGTTGTTAAATTCTTCTAGTTTGTTGTATGACTTGCCTCCTTTTATTAACTAATATTTATTCTCTCTGCATGAATTTACTGCTGCTTTTCAAAAACCAGCCACAGTTATATAGTTTGCAGTACTGCATGCCTAGTTTTGAAATAAGTTAAGAACATGTAAAGAGACAAGATAATACCTACATTAAGCCTGACTCCTCGCTCTGTCCTCTCTGTCCTACTGGACACTTGATTATCACGTCAATTTGTCCTTTGTTTACTACTGACCTGATGAGTAAAAACTACATGTATTGTGAGATAATCCTTCAGACATGTTTGTATATGGCTTCCTCTCCTCGGTACTGCGCTGGCTTGAAATCCACCCAATGTGACTAACTGTAGTCTAGAGCTGCCATGTTCATTGATCTCAGTGCATGTGTCCCAGTGTGGCCACGTGAGCTGTCTGCCTGCCACTGTCTGTAGAATTACTGCTCAGTTTTCCCCACGGCTTTCCTCCCCGCGCAGGTATCCCAGTCCCAGGTGACGGTTTCTTCCAGGTTTCTTTACAGTTACAATGGTGGTCAGATGACTTACCTCTGAGATCTGTAATTGAAAACAACTTCTTGTCATCAATCACAATTGGTGATGTCTGTCTTGAAGACATAGATTTCATGGTTATCAGCACACATCACTGAGCGTTTGATCTTTGCTGTGATTGAAGAAAAGGACAGCCATTATACAGTTCAGCTTCTTGTTGTGTTAGCTAAATGTCTGGAAGAAAAAGTACCTTCGATCATTCTGGAAAAAAAACATAAGTTTTGTGGAATTTTCATTTGGAATTGGCATTTTTTTTCTTTTATGTCATAATGAAGAATGAAGAGCTCAGTGGCATTCCATTGCAGATTAATTCATTCTTCATTCAAGTGTCATTTAAAAGTCACAATTTTACCAAAACGTGTAATCTAGGCTAGTTCCCCACACTCCACAAATGTACTTTCACTTTATTGCTTGCTCTTCACTTATTTTCCATTTAGAATTCTATTTGCTATTTATAATTCTTTCCAGATAGTAAGGCCACTCTAATTTCTTGATATTCCAATCTGTTCCATGTTGATCTCAGTGAACAATTCAGTTTATTGTTCTACAGTTTATTGCTGCTTTCTAAGAATGCCAGTCCGTGCCGTGACTGGGATTCAAAGGTCTACGTCGCTGGTACAATAGATTTAACAATTTACAAGAAAATACATTTCTGCTTGATGATATTGAGGGACCTATTTACAATTTTTCTTCCTTTTCTGATAACAGTGGTGTCCTAAATGTGATTAAGTTTACTGCGCAGTGTTTTGCTTCTAGTTACCATTTCATTTTCTTGTCAAGGCAATGGATCCCTCTTTACATTATTCAAATTGTTCCATGCAGTGGATTAACTGAGGTCTTTTAACACCTGTTTGTACTTTGGTGGGATTTTTTATCTTAATTATGCAAATGAATGGAGCTGGCAAATATCCTGGTACTTATATGTCATAGTGGTAATTTATTTTGCCCAATGTTTTTTTACAGAACTCTCTGAAAAATAACTTTACATGCTCTGTTAAAAAATTTTTTATACATTTTACTGTAAACAATCTAAGTATTCAAATATTTTTGTTACTTAAAAAAATAATTTTTATCAAAAATTTTCAAAGAAAATATCTTCATTTCAAACTTACCAATGTTATAAAACAGAATAACAAGAAATTGATGTGTTGATGTCTTGTGAATGCCTGCAACTGTATTTCTGCTGAGAATGGCTACAACTGTTTTTCTGGTGCTAAATGTAGAAGTTTTTAAGGTGAAGTGACCCTCTAACCACTGGTGATCTATGGCCATTATGGTGCCACTGAATAGGTGAGGATTAGGCCAGTAGGTAGAAAACAACACTCTGGGATCTGAATGCCTTCACTGAAAGCTCCATCACAACCCTAGCTTTAGAATGTGGCTCTGTTATTACCTGGTGCCTAGAGCAAGGTGTTCGCATAATCTCACTTGATTTTTATTTAAATTGGGGGTCATCTGCGTGAGGTATTAAACATACATTGTGAAGCCCCATTTTATAGCATGTTTTGTCACAGTGAGACGTTATCTCTTTATCTCATTATTGGCAAAGCAATTTGTCTTTTGCTATAGATCAATAGTGTAACATTTTCAGTCTATTTAACTTTATCACCAAACTATTTATAAAACTAGGAAAATAGAACTGGCATATTTAACATTGGAACAATATGTGGGACTTTACTAAAGAAACAAAGCAAAACATTTTCGCTTCACATTTTTGTTGTAAACAAAAAATGTGAAGCTATGATTGTGGTTGTTGTGACATGTCACAATCTGAAGCACAACCATACTGGTGAAGAAAGCTGCCACTTTCTCATGTCTGGGAGGCTGTCATATATTTTAAAGTAACCTTTGTGCTACATTTTGAAGTATAATGATTGGTTTATTTTGTGCAGTTTAAAAAAAAAGGGCAACTGCTTATGAGATCTTTCCTTAAGTGGATGACACCAAAACTATATATGGTCAGAATGTGGAAATTCTGCTTGGATGTCCAACATCTTTATTTATTTTTGTAACAAGTTAAAAGAGACTAAGCTTCCTATTAAATTAATTGTCACATTCTCCAAACACATTCAAACACAAGACTCCAGTGTTTTGCTAAAACTGCTTAATTTGCTAAAACTCAGAATTAGGATGAAATAAAAGTAGTCACCAGTGTTTTCAGATGACACTCATTTTAGGTATGGCATTATTGCATCTGTCACCTGTGTCTCAGTAATCAGACTTACCTCAGGAATTAGACAGCTCGATTGCAGTCTTTCTCACTTTGGAATGCCATTGTTGTCTCTTAGTTAACTGTTTACTGGTTTATTATACTGAACTTTAAAGTCTGGCTATGGAAACTGTTGTCCACTGGTTTATTATACTGAACTTTAAAGCCTGGCTATGGATACTGTTGTTCACTGGTTTATTATACTGAACTTTAAAATCCGGCTATGGATACTGTTGTTCCCTGGTTTAATATCCTGAACTTTAAAGTCTGGCTATGGATACTGTTGTCCACTGGTTTATTATACTGAACTTTAAAGTCTGGCTATGGATACTGTTGTCCACTGGTTTATTATACTGAACTTTAAAGTCTGGCTATGGATACTGTTGTCCACTGGTTTAATATACTGAACTTAAAAGTCTGGTTATGGATACTGTTGTCCACTGGTTTATTATACTGAACTTTAAAGTCTGGCTATGGATACTGTTGTCCACTGGTTTAATATACTGAACTTAAAAGTATGGCTATGGATACTGTTGTCCACTGGTTTATTATACTGAACTTCTACCAGTTTAATAGTCTGGCTATGGATACTGTTGTCCACCGGTTTAATAGTCTGGCTATGGATACTGTTGTCCACTGGTTTAATATATTGAACCTTCAAGTCAGAGATTATCACTTGTTAGGTCCAATTAGAACAGGAAGATATTTTGGATACTTCTGGTGTTCATGGTTCAGGCCTTATAGGTTTTATTTTAAAACAATGAAGATAATTATACATTCTTCATTATCTTAAGCATGCTAATTGTGTGGATAATGTCTGGCATTCGAGATCTATCACTGAATGCTGCTGCCTTGCCAAAACTGTAATGAAATTAATTACTTTTTTCTGTAAACATTCCCAATGGTGTAAACGTTAACGGAAAACCTTATCAGTTATAGTTATGATGCTTAATTTCCTGGCCATTTGATAGATTATACATCATATACATAGTATTTCTTTAATAGTACAGTAAAAGCTATTAAGCATGGAAAGTGATACTCCATCATCTCCTCTGTGTTGTTTTTTAATAAGCAGACTTGTAGTCAACGTGAGAAATATCTTTAACCCTGTGCAGGTGAACCTGTTTTAGATTAGAGTGCACAATATCTTACCTTACTTATTATGGTGGTGGTTTTGTAATTCCAAGTATTGAGGAGGCGAGAGCCACTGTATATTTAGGAGTCTGGAGGCTCAGATTGCAGGCAAAACAAGTTTGCTCTGTCGTGCGTCAAAATCAACAATTTGTTCTTCAAATTCCCTTTTCAAAATGTTCATGCAGTCTTCAAAAACTATGACTTATTTTAGTGTATTACAAACAGCAGAACACCAGTGTTTGCATGTTATCCTGAATATTTGTAGAATTCAAAATGATAGCTTGCCGTAGTCAGCCTTCCTAATCCTATTGTTTGACAAGATGTTTATATCCAGGTGACTGCACCTTTAACTGTGTGTTGAAAGCACAACTGTGTGTTTAGCACTAACTTAAACTGAAAGTAGTCTTAGTTTATGTCACTAGTCATCTAGGTTAGGAGACATGAAAACATAACAAAAGATGCAGGGGCTGATTGAGACTATCTTCTGGGTCTTCCGGAAGATGGTCAGATTGTAAAGTTTACATTGACGGGTATCTATTTTTTTCTCTTGGAAGACCATCAAAAATGGACGATGGATCAACAAAGATAACTTGGAATACTAACAGAAAAAATTTCTCTGGATCCCTTCCTGAGATGCTATGTTGGTTCCCAACATGGAGTAGACAGTGAGGAATAGTCATTTGGTGTCATCTCTGACTCTGTAATCGGTTTTAATGAGTACAGGTGTGAACTGATCAGTTGGTGACATCTCTGACACTATAATCGGTTTTAATGAGTTCAGGTGTGAACTGGTCAGTTGGTGGCATTCTGACTGTAATCGGTTTTAATGAGTTCAGGTATGAACTGGTCAGTTGGTGACATCTCTGACTACGTTAAAATGAGTTCAGGTTTGAATTGGTCAGTTGGTGACATTTTGACTGTAATCGGTTTTAATAAGTTCAGGTATGAACTGGTCAGTTGATGACATCTCTGACTACATAATCGGTTTAAATGAGTTCAGGTTTGAATTGGTCAGTTGGTGACATTCTGACTGTAATCGGTTTTAATGAGTTCAGGTATGAACTGGTCAGTTGATGATATCTCTGACTACATAATCGGTTTTAATGAGTTCAGGTGTGAATTGGTCAGTTGGCAACATTCTGACACTGCAAACGGTTTAAATGAGTTCAGGTGTGAACTGGTCAGGACACCTGTCTGTGCCAGAGTTCAGTGGCAGGTGCTGATTACCCTCCCCTTAGAGAAGCTCTTGGTGCAAAGGTAAATAACATTTGGAAATTGAAATGTGAGAATTAAAAGTTTAAACCCTGCATAAGTAAATAGAACTTACCCAGGGCCCAAAATGCTGCACAGGCTGGGCTGGGGCTATAAATAAGTAATGCCGCCCCATGTTCTCTGACAACCATCTTGGCAAAAAAAAAAATTATGACTTCAGTCAGGGACACTTGATTATATTCCATGTTCTACTTCATATGCATACAATGACAGTAGCAGAGGTTGCTCCTCTGGGGTTTGTAGACTAAGATCACTTTCATAGATAGACACGTTTTACTACCCACATGTAGGGAAGCCCCAGATCACATTGTACGCAATGGTTGCCATGGGGATTACACTGTTACTCACATGCAAATGAGGTGAATTAGAAATAAGAAAATAGAAATAAGATCCTTAGTTTTGAAGGAAGGGTAATAATAACATGTAATTTGCAATATAGCTTTGGTAGATGTAAAATCAGGATATTTACAAGAAAATGTAATATCATAACTCCCCTATTTAGCTAAAGCTGTCTCTGTGTTTTTCATTCTAATGCCAGCTTATTTATCTATTTTTTTTTTTTTATCATTATTATTTCTGGTGGATGTGGTATGCAATACTAACTCAATTTGAAAATGTTACTGTAATTGGGGTAATTAGTTATCCTCACCCCCTGTATCAATTTTCCCTTATGGAAGTGTGTGGTTATTGTGTGGCCCCTGAGGTCCCAGATTATAAAACTTGTCTTTTGAAACATAAAGTGAGAACTAGTGTAGGGCTTTAGTCTCACCTGAGTTTTTTATTTACTTAACCTAGTGCTTGGACAAATTACTACTTACGTTAATACATTTATTTCTTTCATAAAGGCAAAAAATGCAAAAAATACAATGTGTCTTTGCACACTAATTAATAAGTTTAACACAAATTGATAACATTTTTGAATAATTCTGCAGAATTTAGTTTTGTGATGAATGTAATACTGTTGAGACTTGGAGATAAAATGTCTTCTTAGGAATAAAGAAAGAATGTAGATTAGAACACATTCGTTAAAAAATTTATTAAAGTTACCAGCGGCTGACGTCATACTTCCCAAGTGGGGATTCATTTATTGCTTTTCTTTTAAATAAATTTCCCTTTCCTTGAACCAATTTCTCCAAAACAGAATTTTAATTTTGGAGTAATTCAGCTTTAATGAAACTCAGATAATGACAGTAGTATAGACCTATCATAAAAATAAGACTTACTCTGCTACATGTATTTATATTATTGAGATCTTTCTTAGTGCATCTGAGTAAATCTACTTTAATTATCATCACTACTGTGAATATTGATTCACCAATATTTTCAGGTTGTTTTTCCACAGATTTGAAATCCATCCTTAATCAAAGGAATCAAATGGATATCAGTTAGCTAATTTGCTGTTAAATAGTATCTGATTCTTTCTGCAATAAGATGTTGTTTTATTTTTTTTACTTCCTTCTGTTTTATAACAAGTCAATGATGTGACAGTACCAGTTTTTGTAGACACTTTGGCCACATTTAGAACAGCAGACTAACTAGTCTGAGGGTCAAATATGGCCAACCTTCTGGAATACTTCCCCACGGGGAATCTATTTAGTGTATATTAGCAGATTAGACAGCAAGCTTTTTACTCGGTCGCAATATTTGGCCCACGGACTAGTTAGTCCACTGTTCTAAATGCAGCCTTTGGTACAAGATAGCCAGGAAGATATTTCACTTTTGTCATTTTCAAATGTCTGTTTTTTTTTGTTTTTTTCTACAGCACTTAAAAAGTTTCCTGTGTCATCACATATCAAGTGTAAAAAAAGTAGAGATTCAGCCAATTCTTGTTTAAAAAGTTTTTTAAAAAATATTGACTAAGTTTCATGAGTCAAGCTAGTGATAGGTGAGTGTGTTTTCACTTCTGTCATGTTTCTTATTTATCAACTGTGCTCTTGGCGAAATTTGGGAGGTAATACTTTTAATATAAGTTTCTGTCTTCAAACATGACGTATTTGCCATGCAAGCCCTACCATATTTTTTAAAACAATTTGTTGATATTGATGTAGAATTCACAACTGAATATTTATAGTGTTATTACCTCTTTGATGAAGTATTTCTCAGCATCTTGTTTTGTACTTAGGTATTGCAGTGCTAAAAGAGATGAATCTTGCCATCATATTTCATCTGGTCGTAATATTTTATCTGCATGGCCATAATATTTTATCTGGGGATTTCATTTCTGCATGCTGTACGCCTGAGAATGGTCGACTGATTCCAAGTAATTGACTGATGATTGTGTGATTATTCAAACACTTAATTTGTATCAGGAAGAGATTTAGCATCGCTATCATGTCAGATGATGAAGTACACGCAGCTATGGTAAAGTTAGGCCTAAAGTAGGCTTGTACATTATGTCAGCTAATGGCCTTTACTAGCGATTTGCCTTTATAGACTACCATAACATGCTGGCAAGGTAGCACTTCACTCCAGGTAACCCATTTCTACCAATTTACTTCATGGCCTATTTACACCCGCTAACATTGTTACTACACAAGGCTATGTTTTTTTATCACAGATATCTTCCCAGGCAAGCTTCATTGACGGTTTTAAATAGGGAATCAACAAAGTTGGATGTACAAGATGAAAAACAACTCCAAATCAACTGTGCCCCTACCAGCATATTATTGTATTTGTGTACTGCAAGCTCTCTACGTTGAATGCGGCAAAGCAGTGATGATTTGCACCTCAGGAGAAATTTGTTTAGAGGTGAAAGGCCCACTGCCAATACTTGCTTTTTACTTCAACTGTCTTCTGATGTGTGTGTCAGGTGCATGCATTGTTTTAAAGTCTTACACCCCATTTCCATAGTTTAGATCGACCTACTTTAGATCGACCTAACTCCCTGGGGGTTCACGCTAAATAGCTGTCAGCCAGGCGGACACGAAAGTTAATTACCCTCTTACAGCTTGTAGTAGGTGGGACGGACATTTAAGTCGGATTATCTGAAAGTAATCTAGTGAGACTCCCCGCGGGGATAGATCGATCTAAAATCTATGGGAATAGAGCCTTAGATGTTGTATTAACAGACTTCATGTGTGGTTTTTCGCCAGTGAGAAGATATTTATGTCCTGAGCCTGTCCTTTATCCCATCATTTCAGTTAGTAATCTTTTCCCATGGTGGAACAGTATAACAGTCTACTTTCAGCTGACATTACTCTCTCACTCAGTCTCTCACTTTCTTGTGAATAATTTTCTGTGAGAAATTGGAGGCTTCCAAACCATGTATACAGTAAATATGCATGGGGTCTGGTGCCTAGTTAGTGAACCAAATCTACACACAGTTAACTGCTTCAGCTGATACTTAATATAAGAACATGAGAAAATTATCCCATGCCTTGAATACCACTACTGATTGCTTCTTTTCATTTTTACCTATTATTTTAATATACAAAAAATTCACAGTAATTCTTCGCCATTTAATTACTTTCTGACAGCGTAGATGATGATAAAAAAATGTTATAATTACCTCGGAGAGTGTGTGTCGGTATCACGGTGTATCAGGTAATATTACACTGTGCCTCCTGGTCTTCCTCTCAGGTATACTGTACTCTGAAGAGTCAGATTCAGCTTATATGTCGTCTGCTGATATTTTCACTCAGTTTCAAATAAAAATAAGTCCTCCTTCTATGTAGATATTGTCCAATGATACGCAAATAGGGTGTGTCTACTGACGTACTGACGTAAACGAGGTAAAAGCTAATAAGAAAAATAAATCACTTTCTCCGCATCACCTCGTCAGGCCATGGCGGCTGTATGACATTTACAGGTAGGGGTGTTAGTGGTGGTACGGTGTTGAGTTTAGAACAATAATTCCCCGCAGATATTCACTGACATCTGACCTGGGAAATGCAAAATTCCCTCAATAATTGTGGTTGGTTATTTGGGGGGGATTAAATTTTTCTATGATATTCCCTAATTATTAATTTAAAGGTTAAGAATTGAGTGATGACTTGAAGTGTAATCCCAATGTGATTCTGTTTGAGTAAACACTTTAAAAGTGGCTCATTTTCAAGATAATTGTAGCTAGGATTTATAAGTAGTAGTAGTACAAACGGTTGTTGCACATTATTATTTTCTCATAAATAACTGATTTCTGCTTCAATGTTTGCCACGGTAGTGACTATATTTTACATATTCAGTTTGTAATCTCTTTTACAGCTTTCTTTTGTATCACATTTTCTGCTTTGAATATCACAGCATTAAGCTTGTATTAGTCTGCCCGTTGTCTTGGTTTCAAGGCAGATGATGCCTTTAAAGAAAAATACTATTACAAGAAATGGAAGTTATGAAAAAATGGCATATAGTTAGAACAAAAGCTTTATAATCACAATGAAAAGGAAATAATGGAATTACCTTTGATCTGCCAAATTGTGTGATTTCAGTGCGCGGTTGCCATGTCTTTTTCCTGTTAAGCACAGATAGCTGGAAAGACAATCTTTTTTTACAAGGTTTGATAGGAAGATTCAGAAGTACACCAGTTTGCAGCGTCAGTACACTCGGCCAGATGTGTATATGCTAGATATTATGATGGATCAAATCCTCAGCAATGTGAAATATTAGATAATTGGAAAGTTGTGTGCAGGGGTTATGTAGTAGTCACCTTTGGCATGCCTCCATTTTTTTTTTTTTTTTTTTTTTTTTTTTTTTTTTTTTTTTTTTTTACAGCCATGAAATCCCTGCCAGGGGTTTTGGAAATGTCACAGGAGCAAGGTTTTACCTATGGCTAATTAAGTTTTTTCTTTCTGTTGCAAATAATTGGCTTGCTTTAAAAACTGTATTTCTGATTGGCAAATGCAATATCTGGTATATGTTGACATTTATACACTGCTTCCTCTTCTTGCCTGCTACAATTGTAAAAGAAACCTTTGTTAGACTGGCCGGGTCAGGCAATGGTTGGTAAAGATGAGTATTTTTTTATTGTTTTTATGAATTTATGGCAGAACTCTTTATGGTTCTGGGTGAATAGTTTATTCAGACTGGTGGTGATGATGATGTTGCTATCATTTAATTATTAAATGACCTGTAAAAATTTGTGATCTTAGGAATTAAGTAAAGAGATACCTCAGTTGAAAATTACATTGCCTTTTACTCAGACTATAGTTGAACTCTGTTATACTTACAATTGCACTGTATGATGATATTTCTCAATTTCCTAATTGAAGCAAGGACGGGAATTTGCTGCTTTTTCATGGTAACAATTAATATTTTTTAGAGTCTGGTAATTCATTGAAATTAACTACTTTTCTGTCATGTTTTTTTAAATGTATTTCTTGGAAAGCATGATTTTGTGATATTTTTAAAATGGCCACAGAAGCCACCAAGAATGGTTAGTATGTGGTTTATGGCTTCAGAGCAATTCTACTGTGTTCTACTCAAATGTATATTTTTCCAACTTAGCACCTCAAGTTGTTTAAAAGCATTTTGTCACGTCATATTCTTCATAAAATAGGAAAAAAATTTGCCATAGAAGTGTGAATAATTTAAAATGCAAGTAAAATATGGCGCAAAGGAAAAAACAATGAAGTCATGACCTTTTAATGTGTTTTGTTGTGTTTCTTTGCAAACATTTTATGCTATTTCCCCCCTTTCTTTGTCAATAAATGCTGTTATTGTAGGGCTAAAGTTGTAAGCTACAAGTAGCGTTGCAATGAGGTTAAATTTCCCGGAAATTTGGTCTCAGCTTGTTAACTTATTAAGGCAAGACAATCTACCAATAAGCTAGGTGCCAATAAAATGGTGATAAATCCTCAATTTTATACACTTTGTGTCAGAATAACTGATGGACTGTAAATAGATCCTAGGATTGGATAAATACCTATGAGGCTTTTGTTGGATGTCTACCTTATCCAAGTTAGAAATAATCGGATGTTGTTTAGTTTTGGATGGATATTTGAGGATTTTCCCATTATGACAATCCATTGAGCTCGCTTACTCTTCTTATTTTCTTGACAATGCATATTGTCATTGGCCACATGTGCTTTCAAACCAAAGTCTTCAGACATACACGTACATGTCCTTATTTGACACGGTCATACCTTGGATGTTGTTTGAGAAATATTACTCATCATCTACCGTGCTTCAGGAACATTTCTTTGTAAGAGCCATTTCAAACTAGTTATTTGTTATCTATGTTAAATTTTTTTTTTAAATGTCACTTTTTGTGGAATAAAATTATGTTCATTTGAATTCTTCCAGAATGAGCTGTTTGTTTTGGTAACGGACCAGGGTTTCCTGACAGAGAGCAATGTGGTGTGGGAGACGCTGTCCAACGTTGAGGGTGACTGCCATTTTGTCAACTGTAACTTTGTCACCTACAGGAAGGCGGAGATGACCCAAGGAGCTGGACAGGGGCCAGCCAAGGCATCCCCAGAAAACCCAGAAAGCCAGGTGGACCATGAGTAAGTTTGGAACTCCTGTCGGTTCTCTTCCTGATTATTCCCCCCTGACGTCATTTAGTAAACCCTGCCATGCATCTTTGTCATCAGCAGATTTGAATTCCTGAGCTGTGTAAAGCTCTGTGACTCATTAACCATAAGATAATTTGTACAGTGATATCTCGCTCAGATCTTGGGATCTGATGATTTCTACAAAAATTGATGAACTATATTACAGATAACAGTTAACACATTCTAGTGGTAATTGGCTGAACTTTCTCTGTTGTACAGACTTGCCCTATATACATGTACATATAAGGCAGACAATGTGTTTTGTTTCTCCAAATAGTAGTAAGTGAGGGAGACTTTGATTTACCGTTTGATTTATCAGTTAAAAGCAGAGTGCATTTGTTCAGATCAACTGGTGACTCTGTTTCATGATGATGAACAACATGTAAATTGGCTGTGAATGTGTTGCCAGGTCTGGTGTTGTAAAGTCAATTTAATTACCATGGCAGAAAGTTAGAGAGAGGGATTACATTAGAATGACATTCAAAAGCAATCGCTAGAGTACAGTTATTGATCAGAAATATTATTTATCTGATGTCCGCATTTAAGGTTAACTCCGTAGAGACAAGAGAGGAAAGATAAGTGCTCTCTTACATTTAAATACATTTGACCATTAACTGTGTGGAGGTAACTCTGAATGAAATTTTGGTGGTACTTAAACCCTGAATAAATGATATTTTATGATCAGTCAGTAAGACACATAGTGCTGTAGAAAGTGAATAACTGGAAAATGTGTTTTCTGATTTTTGGTCCTCAATTTATAGCATGGGGAATGAACAAGTTTGTTTGCACATCCCCTATCCCCCCCCCCCCCACCCCACCCCCACCCCCCCCACCCCCAAGCAAGGGCATGGCACAGGTGTTATATGTGACTGAAGTAGACTGTGCTGTGTATTTCAGTTACCTGGTGGCATTATCTCTACAGCAAGACCAGGCAGACCAGCTTCCAGCCTCAACATGGTCGCCAGGACAGGAATCTACAGAGCAGACCGAGTGAGGCTTCTATTAGCTTTCTTTTTATGATGCTTTATTTGTTTTTAGAATCTTACATGATTCAAGAATTGTGCTGACCAGTCAAAAGGTCAATTTAAGACTTATTGTGTATTTTTATTTATTTATTTATTTATTTATTTATTTATTTATTTATTTATTTATTTATTTAGCAGTTGGTGAATTGACCATAATTTGACATTAATTTCTATTTGATTTCCTCTAAATATCTCAATCGCATTAAGGTGAAGCAAAGAGACATTTGTTGCAAATTGTTGATGAACCCTAACTGTTTACAACATGATGCCTCAATCTTTTTTTAATCTCAGTGGACTAGGATCTGCATTACTTGACAAAGGTCAATCACATATTGTCAGTTTTAAGAGATGGATAACTTAGTAATCTGAGAGGATCCTGCCCATTGAGTTTGAGCAAAAATTGATTTTGTAGAATCTTCCAGATTTTGGTGCTAGTTTTTGCATTTTTATGAAAGAAATTGAGCCCATCCCCAACCAATATTTACATCTCCCAGTGAATATATCGATATTTCTGTTACAGTTTCTGTTAACACATCTGGGTGCTGGTATTTGATTTAACATTTCAGTCTTCTAAATGTGGACTTAATTTGAAAAAAGTCTGTCCGTTAATGTTGTAGCCTTCAACTGGCAATGCAGCTGCAAGAGGAAGAAAACCGGCGTGCAGACTCATCCCAACAGAGGCGAGATGCCCGAAGACAGCAGCAGATGCAACAAAACCAGCTCCATCTACAACGCCAGTTTGAGGCTGCTAACCGGGAAAGGCATGATACGGAACATAAGAAGAAAGATGATAAAGTAAGAATTTTTGGTCATTTGCTATGCAAAGCCGACATATTCTTAGTTGGCTTGCCATCTTTTTTAATGACTTTTTCTTACATTTTTATAATAGGTGTTTTGTACACATAGAAAAATTCCACAACACTCTAGAAATGATATCTTTTAGTTAGGAACAATTCAACCTAGAAACAAAATGAAAATGTTTAGCCTTTTGCTCTTTGATTAAAATTCCTTGTGTAATTTTTTCCTTTTTTTATTCCAGTGTATATTGTTGTAAGCATATGGTAACCAGCTGTTACGTGATATGGAGAAGACCAAAAATGAGGCAATAAAATATAAAAAAAGAAAGAAAATGGTTAGCTTACTCAGAGATATTTCTTAACAAATATTGAAAGCATGAAGACACTGGTGTGCTACTTATTAAAAAAAAGAGTTGTTGTCCTTAGACAAGAGTACAATGGTTGTTCTCACCTACAGCAATGTGAAGTGTTGCCAGTCACAGATAGATGGCACTGTTGTTCTGGTAATAGACTTAGGACAAGCGCAGGATGTTTAGATACTTGGTCACCCACACCAAGTATTTGGCATGTTGAATTTATATGAAGTGCTAAAAAACATCATTTTAGAAGATTGATTGTTACATCAACATGGTTTTCTTCATTTCATGTTTGATATTATTTATTATTGCTGAACATTAAAATTAATTTAAGAATTGGGAGATTTTTGCAATCTCGTAAATATAAAAATTTAAGTTAGAAGACCCCTGTTTGAATGCCCATTTTCATGCACCCATTATAAAGATACACTGTTTCATTGTGTAGAAATCAGATCTGATGGTCAGCACCAGGAAATTATATACTGTTATTGTGGCTACTTCTCATCCGATCACCACAGTTTAAAAGTAGAACATCTCTACAATTAAACATTTTAAATAGATTTTTTTTCAATAATTTGACTATCTAGAGCGTTTCATTTGTGATGGGTCCTTTACTCCCTGTCAGCACAGATGCCACACCTTCACAGGAAATTTCCCTGAAAAATGCACAAATGATGCAACTTGTAGCAAACCAAATGATTTCTGTGCCACTTGTAACCTTCCTTGCCGAAAATACCAGTACAAGTATATACTTGGTTGTTATCTGTCACAGATATTGCAGTTTGTATCTTTCAAACAGTCACAGAGGCATGGCTGCTGTTGACTAGAAAATAGACATTTTTGCCACAGAAAGGTGACATTTGTTCAAACAAATCAAATGTTTTCTGTTATAAGTAGAATTTGCATTGAAAATGTGTTAGTTATGAAGAATGAAAAAACTATGAAAATATGATACAAACACATGATTTGACTTTTTTCTTTTTAAAATTAGAAGCTTGTTCCTTGACTGCTTACCTTGGACAATGTTGCTTTAATGCATTTATCTGAACACAAGTGATCTTTGTCAGTGATTTTGAAAGATAGTTAAAGCTGAATATTTTAGAGATGATAAATTATTGTTTAGTTATTAAGATTATATGGTTGCAACTTTGAGTGTAAATTTGTGTTCATATTTAATATGCTTATCATTTCAACATTTAATAGGTGAATATTTCTGACAAATTGTGTATTATTGGCTCAATTTCCACGGGAAGATTCCATTTACCCATTTTATATAGTAGTAAAAATCTTTGGTCAGTGGAGGTATGAAATGTTAGAGTCCACAGACATTCTTCCTTGAAATGTAGAAAAGAATTTATATAATTTTCTGTAGTAATATTTAGTCTTCAATAATTACATTTCATGAGTATGTATTTATGGGAAAAAAATGACTTCTGTTTCCCCGTCTTCACCCATTCCATGTTGCTGTGTTTTTATTGGAGTGTCTGGAGAGCGTTGTTCTGAAACTGATAATCTGCTTAAAATACTGCAAGTAAGATATTTATTGAGGTTAACATGTCATATGAAAATATGCCGGAGTACATTTTTAATGTAATCAGGGGCTCTCTTTCACAGAAAAAAACTAAGCTAACCAAGTATCTTAAGGGCCTTGATCATGTTTGCATTTAACAATCATTATTACTGTTCAGATTTATTTTAGTGTCTTTGAATCTCAGATTAATTGTAGTGGTATCAGTGGAGTTATGGGGTGTTGCAATATAGAAATATTTGCCATTGGCATAAAAAAAACAACTAGAAAGACTCGTGACTTAAACTTATTAATTGCATCACAAATATTGAGTATTTTATTTTACTTAGCCACTGTTGTGCAAATGAAATGTACAAGCAATGAACAGAAATGTGCATCATGAGTTGTTTCATCTAGAAAAGGGGTTCCAAAACCTTAAGATGCGTCTTGAACAATACATACATCAGATGTATACTACAAAAAGTGCAATTCTTTAGCTTTAATCCTCTTTAGGTGACAGAAAGGTGTGGTCCATCTTGAAAATGCACCAGTGAACATGGGGGTGGTCTGGCCACAGTAAGTGTAGAAGTACAACAGTTTTAGCTTTCAGTTTGCTATGAAACCGTCACACCAATACCTAGGGTTCTGATATCATTATTTGCAGTATGTACAGGGGGTATATGCTGTTGTCGTTGTACAACATAATGGTTTTTCTGCCTTGAATTATTTGCCTTTCTGATACTTCTGGCTGATAATTTTGTGTACTGGTAGCAATATTGCCCAGCTTGTCTGTATTTTCAGTAGACAGAAATATGTAAATAATTGTCATTCATCCTTTATTTTCCAAATACCTTGATAGATGGATGTTAAAATTGTTTTATCTTTGACACACCAATATATTTTAATGCTTTAGAAATGTATTGATATCCTCCCAAGTGGTCCAACCCTGTAACTTCATCAAAGTCCAGAGAATTATCTAATAAACTCAACTTGTTAAAAAGAGATAGTTGCGTCATTTTTCTCTTACTCTTTACACTGAAAAAATGACCTGTTATACTTAATCTGTTCAAATTGACGATGCATGCTTTTGATTTTATTTTTGAACCAATGTAAGTGTTGAACAAAAAAGTTAAGAAGCAGTTATGATCCACCAACAGCCACATGTTAATAAATTAGGACGTGTTCTACTTGTGTATACAAACCAGTGCACAGTAGCATGTGTACTGTTCAGTGTAAGAATTTCAGCAGGTGTTTGTATTACACCCCATTTCCATAGATTTTTAGATCGATCTATCCCTGTGGGGATAGATCGATCTAACCCTGTGGGGAGTCTCACTAGATTACTGTCAGCTTGGCTGGCTAAAGCGTCTGTCCCGCCTACTAAAAGCTGTAAGGGGGTAATTAACTATGGTGCCCGCTCGGCTGACTGCAATTTAGCGTGAACCCCCAGGGAGTTAGGTCGATCTAAAACTTACTTTTTAGATCGATCTAAATCTCTGGGAAAGCACCCTTAGTGTAATTTTGTGTAATTATGAGAATGTTTAGGGAATGAATGGTCTTTGCCTCAGTTACATGTATTTTCAATAAAATGCATGTTTAAAATAAATTTTAATTATTATTACATATATACATTTATCTGGGTGCCCAATTTTGAAGATGCAAGATTAGCAAAATATCAGGCCTGCTGCAAATTGGCAGCAAATTTACTGCAATTTTGCTGCAAAATGCAATTCCTTCTTGCAAATTTGCAACACATCTGCTACAATATACTGCAATATTAGCAGCAATAAAATTTTTGTTGGAAACTCGTTGCTGCAAACTTTTCATTTTGCTAAGGGGGACTACATGGAGGGGCCCATTGGGTATTTTTGTTACCTGTGAAAGTCACTTTTTATTTCCAGAGATGCATGAAACGTTCATATTATATAGCGTGAATAACACCAATGACTCTCATGACTCCTAAATCAGGGGTGGATCCAAGATTATTTGAAGGGGTGGGGGGGGGGTCCACAGCAAAGCGGACCCCCCTCTAAATCCGCCTCTGTGAAGCAGAATCTATCCTGGAGGGCTCTCTGTCACATTGCACTGCACAAAATTATCCTGGCAAATCGTCTTAGTGTATAATTGACTATGAGGGTAATTACAAAGGGATATAATAACAAACAGCTTTAAGCCACCACACTAGTTTTTATTTTGAAATAATCAGTGAATTGTTGCATTCAACAAAACATTCTCAAAACTACTGATGATTCATCTTTATATTTTTTTGCCATGATGTCTTCTTAAAAACTGGAACTGAAAAGGAAAAAAAATACTGAAACCAGTTTTTTTACTTTTGGGAGTTCAGTCTAATACTATATATTTTACCTAATCTACTGCATATGTAAATATTTCATCAGATATCTATCTATATATTGATACATATGCCAAATACAGCTGTCACATATTCAGCACTTACCACTTATGGCAAATATTGTGGGTAGCTGTTTACTCCAGCGTGGGGTCGTACTTTTTCAAAATCTTAAATTGAAACAATATTGTAGAACCAGATTATTAATCAAATTTTCTGAAATACTGTTCATTACAAATATAAGCCCATTTATTTATAAGCTTGTAATATCACTGAAGACTTTCAGTTGCTATGAACTATAACGGTTTCAAACTGTGACTCTGACCTAATGGCAGCCAAGTCAAACACGTTTGCTGTCAGAAAAAAAATGAATGGTGGTTGTTTAGATAAAATTATCCCAAAATTAATTTTTTGTTTAAGTTGGGTATTTAATCCTTTATAGATACATTTAAGAGGTAAAAAAAATTTTTTACTACAAGAGGTACATATATCCAACTGGACTGATTCAAACAGCTAAAAAGAGCGATTGTTTTTATAGTATTAATGGTATTCAAAACCAACTATACCTTTTCACAAAATTCAATACATTCATCCTTGTCTGTTTGCCCATTTCCTGAATAAGATAAACAACTGTCATTTCATGCATTGTGCCATATTGTATACAAATACATTTACTTCCAGTTGATATATATGTTTAATGATGTGTCACTGAGTTCAGGTTAAGGTTGAAAGCTGTGCACCAGGAATGGTGTATTAGAAAGCAAACTTAGTAGGTACACATTGTTGTGCAAAAGATGTCATTACAAACAATGTCATTAATGTCATTACAAACACTTAGGAACATTTTGTTTTTGATGGATGGTTAATATTCTTATTGAACTGTAAACACTGTATTTGTTTTTTAGGCAAAGAGTGCATTCTTCTGCAGTTGTTTGAGAAACGGAACCATGTTAGACATTAGAAATTTAACACTCACCATTGGCATCTAGTTTCCCAAATTTGATAATATCATCTTCTGTCAATACTCCATCTTTATCTAAATCACCTGTTTCAAATATTGCACGAGACCACAGTGGCCGAATTCTGCTATCCAGTTTGACCAGATATCTCAGCATCTCACTCTGTGTGACTTCATCATTGTCTGAAAACCCAAAGAATAATGGGTATTGGCAATAATCTCAATTTCACATTCAATCGATTCATGAAATTATTCTTTCAGATCACACAACAATGGATGAGTTTACATCTTTATCTTATGCAATGCTAAATTTTCTGGTATGGCCACACTTTTTTATTTTTATGGATGACATCCTCTGGGTACCCCAAAATCAGTGCGAGAGGGCGAAAAAAAAAAAAA
>NW_019774848.1:135383-171562 GCF_001039355.2 Lingula anatina | reverse complement strand
AAAAAAAAAAAAAATACTGCTTAAGTAAAGGAATGCTGTCAGTACACAGCTGGAAACACAAATTTTACCACAGAAACACGTATCAAACTAACAATATGTCTTTATCCATGCTCTCAAAATATTAAAGCATTGTGAATACTTGTAGAAATGTAAAAAAAGTCATGAATAGATATACTTCTTATTACAAAATCTATTAAGGTTTTTTCATGCATTTTGTTGGTATAGCAATCAATAAAACAAATATCAAACAAACAGTGTATCTTTATTTGTATTCTCAGAATATTAAAGCATTTTGAACACTTCACAGAAATGTTTAAAAAATGATGCAAAGATATGTTTAATACTACCAAATCTATTAAAGGTCATTTCGAACGATGCCATTTTGTCTTCTTCGACTCACACGGCCAAACTGTCAGGTGGCCTGTCCGACCTTCAGCCCACCAAATACCTCGACGCCCTTGTCGACCCTTTTTTCGCTACAGAGAACCTGGTAGCCTATGTGCTGCTTTGTACAGAATGTCACTGAAATTTTTCGGGCGATAATCACTGGCGGCTGCCAGCCTTTCGCACAATTGTAAAAAGGTGATATCTCCATGCCCAATATCAATGGCATACCAATGCAAAACGACGGCACCCGTTCTCTTTATGACTTTAATTGTCGTGTTATTTGAAAGTAATCCTAGAGATGAATTTGTCGGCAAAGCGGCCACATTTCCACCTGGCGATAATACGCATGCGCAGACAGCTCATTTCCTGGCATATTCAATNTTTTTTTTTTTTTTTTTTTTTTTGGAGAACGGGCGAAAATCGGTGCGCGCGCAGGATGTCATCCATAAAAATAAAAAAGTGTGGCCTATTGTAAGAAACTTATTAAATAATAGATTCAGTGACAAATTCCAGCTGAAGTTATGCTTCTTATGACTATTGCAGACAAGACATGCTAAAACTTACGGTCAAGGTCCATGTTAGCCATTGACCTAACCCATTCCAGTTTAGTGAGGATGCCATCGTTATTGGTGTCCGTAGCATCGCAGACCAATGTCCCAATCTCTCTCGCTGTAAGCTGAGGCTTCGCACCATTAACAGGGACACAATCCCTAAAAAAAGTCAACTGAAATTCAAATAATCTTTCTGAAATGTATTTGCAAGTGTGGTTTTGTTGTGTTCTTGGACATTGATGAGGAACCAAAATAGTAGCATTTCATGAAACTATCATCAGAATGATCTTTTATGTTATAAATTAATCCTTAGTGATGAAACAATATTTGTGCACTTCAAAATCATCCTACATTGAACATAAATACATCCTAATTAAAAAAATTAAAACCTTCTCAGCAGATTTAAACAGACCTCTGAATTAAGGACGAAAAGCAATACACTGATAGAGAGAGAGATTTGATCATGACCACAAGTGCTTACATTTTTGTTGTCATGGAGACAACACAGAAGCCCACGATCATCATGTTTAACTTCATCTTCATTCTGCAGTTTGTGGTACTTGAATAGAATTCAGATATCAACTCAATACATGAAAGCACACTGAGAAAACTAAAATCATCTCTAAGAGTAAGAATCAACTCTCTATCATGTCTTCCACACCTTCTCTGTGAATAGAAGGCCAGAGACAAAATCTACCTAACAAATCACCCTAGCTGAAATGTTTTAATGCCTGCTGTGTAATATGTCTAGTTCTAAAATTTGTATAAATGATGTACAATTTTTAAAGATTTTGCTTGTCACACACGTTGATTTTGAATTCACATAAAATTCCATTTTAAGTATTACTTGTAAAGGATGGATTAAGGCTTATTTCTAAAAAGCAATGTCAGACTTAAGAGAAAAGGAGAATCTACACCCACACGTGTACTATTAAATGGAAAACCAATGCAGTGTAAGCAGGCACATAACTTCCAAAATTCCCTCTAAATAAGTGTTAGTCTCTATATTTTGTTGAACTTTAAAAGATATTTAAATTAAAATTTAATTCTTGACATTCGATGTATAGGTCTAACGTAACACAGATTAAGCAAAAGAAATATATCACAGATAAGTAATTTGACAACCAGTATCAAATTGAAATAGAATTGTGAAACTTGAAAATAAGTAACATTTGGATATCATATAAAAACTCACTTGATATCGTGGATGTTCACAACAGCAATGTTAATGAATATGATTCTCCAACTGAAATGTCAACAAGAAGTTTTCCACTCTTTACATGAAAAAATTTTCTTGGGAGTCACATGTTTGATTCAGGCAACATTCGGGTAGGCCTTCGTACTTTGGAAGTATTTGGTGAATGTATGGGAACTAAAAACAAAATTTTAAACAGCTATGGGTTGAAAGGTGTGTCATATGCAGACATGTCTGGCTTATAAGGGGGAGATTTAAATTATTTCAAAAAGAAATTTTTGCCTATAACATATGTTAAAGACACACGATGTATAACCTAACTATACCTGTAGCTACTATTAGCATGTCAACATATATAGGACAGTGAGATCACGTAAGAATCAAAGCTCAAAGAATATGCCCAGAGACTCCAGCATAAATTTTACATGTATCAGAATCCTCAAAGACAAAAGGTAACAGACAACAGACATAAAAAGCAATTGAAATGTAGTAGTGCCACATATTCTGGTACATACCAGTATAACATCTTGTCACAATCAACATTACCATGTACATTTGAAAACGGACGTGGAGTTTATTATACTTATTTAAATAATACTTAAAGGTAAAAAGTAAAAGTGTGTCCCAGAAGGCTTAAGCACAAAGCTTGTGTATTTTGTGTCTCATTTTTTCAAAAAGCATCAGCGTCCTAGCGTCCTGTAATCAGCACCCTAGTAAAAAATTGCTATTTTCTAATTTCAGCTTCAACCTTCTCTCCGTGAATTTTAGTGGGCAAAAATTAACAGTACAGACTGCAGCTGTAAGGTTTCCATTTCTGAAGAACTAGTCAAATAACGCCTGCTGTGTACGTTATCTAATGAATAATATAGATTACTGTTTTATGCATCAATGTCAGATCATCAGAGAGCATTGTTTACTAACAAGGAAGCTGCACGTGTTTCATTTTGACAGCCGGATATGATAAAAAATAAAGAATGGTAAAATATAGCAGCGCACAGATGCGGAAACTCTCGTAGACGTATGGCATTCATACAATTTTTTTGCTGTCATAAATCAAGAAAATACTAATGAAGTATTCATGTACACATTTTCAAGGTTGACATATCTCTCACTAAAGTCTCTAACATTCTCGAAATTCGTGGCACCCGACACGCCTTCTTTCTCCTCCCGCCACCGCTACCTGAGAGCTGAGAGTGAGGAACAAAAGCGCTTTTTACAACCTAGCTCGCCTTACAACAACATGTATCGACAGCTGTATCTTGCATTATTTGTGGTGATTTTAATAGCCACAAACACTGTCTATGTCTTAGCAGTAAGTATATATACTTATTTATGTATGTTAGTGTCTTTAATTCATTTACATCTCATTTATTGGTTGGCAGGTATGATAGAATGAAAGCGGTGCGCAATACGCATGTTGATATTACCTCCGCTCGTGCGCAATATACATGGTGGCAGGTATTATCGCGTGTCTTGTGCGATACTTTTTTATGACAGTTACTAGAAATAAAGATAGATTTCGTGAAATAAAGTGAGATGAAATAAAGTTTTGAAAAGATCGGATGGCGCGCCAGTATGAATTTCAATGGGTGCCGTAATTAATAAAATATTTTGCATATTATATAAATATTTTGCATATATTATTATATATATTATACATTTTAATTTGAAATTATGTCCAAAGTGCACTTTTATAATTCTTATGATTTTATAATTTTACAATATTTGTAATTTTGGTGTAAAAAAAAAAAGGAAAAAGAAGATTTTTCAAAAAAAAAAAAAAAAAAAAGATTGGTTCACTTCACAATTGGGGGCCTGTATCTTACCGAAAATATTTTAGTTTATATATAGAAATCTTATTATATCAAGATAATAGCCCATTATGGTTAGTGGTAGCATCATGCTCTGACACTTTTTAAAGGAATAATAACTTAAATTTGTATGAGATTCATATTTAACAACATGCATTATAAACAACTCATAGAAATTTAATAAATTCCATTTTACCACCGAAACAGCAGTTATCACAATTATTCTGAAGTCTGTACTTGCAATTATTCTGGAATCTTTGCTTGCCATCAGACCCCATGGGCCGTCATAGATAGGGATATTTTTGTGATAAAAAAGTCTTAAGAGATAATAACAATAAACCAAATTTCAAATGGAAAAAATTAATTTCAAAACGGTTTCACTAACCAATGGTAGGTAACAAAAGAAGACTGTAGACTATAGAAGACACCAGAACTGTAAAAGTCCCATAGAAATTAATGGCAAAACTGTCAAACAGGTCTGTGAATATAAATTACTGGGTGTCCAACTGAACAATAGACTAAACTGGAGTGATAACACCACGAAACTACTGAAAAAGGACAAGATGGCAAATGTACTTTTTGAGGAAACTGAAAGCTTTTACCAGGAATGTGTCTATTTTAAATAACAAACTTCTATAGGTGTGTTTTAGAAAGTATTTTAACTTATGCAGTAACTGTTTGGTATGGGCGTGCAACTGTACAGGATAAAAACCAGCTCTTATCCTATTCCAAGTTTTATGTATCTTTTTCATGTTTATTTGTAGTGGGAGTGACTCACCCCCAACAAAACATGGTCCTGACACTAGGGCCAAGTGAACTGTCACAAAATATTGATCAGCTCCTGTTTTCTGGGTGACTTACAGCAAAGTTGTCTCACTGGGGCATGTACAGTATACTATGATGGCTTTTAGATAAATGTTACTCAGTCTGCATAAAAAGTAGATCATTTCAGTTGACATGATTACATATAAGATGAGCAATATAGATTTACAGTCGAGTTCATTGTTGGGGCAGCCAGGTAAAAGAACACCATTCAGATACAAAAACAAAATCTAGTGTGTTATCTGCAAATAATACAATGTCAGAATAATTTTTTCTGTGATTGGAATATCTATGAGTGTTTGTCTGACCTTTGAAATTTTATTTGGCTCCACATTACAAAGCCAGCCCTAGAGGAAAAAAAACATGATAAGAAGACAGATGTCTTTTACTGAGGCAGACACGGTGCCTTGGGCCTTGTGTGCAAATAACAAAACAATAATAATATGACAGTGCCAACAAAACCAGTGTCCATGTATGTGCTAAACCTTTTCTATGGCGAGACATAATTGGCTATTATTACAACTGTATTTCTAAAGCAGGGTGATGTGAGGACAGTGATAACATTTTGTGAACAGAGTCATATATAAGAGTCTTATGTACCTGGCACTAAATTTATATTGATATACATGATGATAACCTAATGGAGAAGTCTTTTTAAAGCTACAATTTCATTGTCTCATAATTCACTGAACAGGCACACAGCCTTTAATCCATTACATTTTGTCATACTATACATGGAGTAAGCAGGAGGCACTTAAATAATTGATGAATATACAGTGTATATATATAAGTATGCAAAAAGATCAATGCACTGCCTGGCTTCAGAGCTAGAGACAGTTTCCAGGCAAATTGAATTGACTTAAATAGGTAGGTATGACAATTAACATCCTAATTGTATTTCCATGGTGTCACCTAGCTGGGAGAGGAGGGGGGGTCTGTTAACTCTTGGTGTCCTTTGTTTTAATGACAGCTGTGAGATACCAGAAAGCCTTCCAAAGGCAGATCAGCCCAATTTAATTGGAAACACACATATATCTTACAGCTCTTTAAAATTTTCAGGTTTGATTATTACTTGGTTGCAAACCCTCACTTCCATGAACTTCTAGGTAAACTTGTCAGTTGTGGCTGGCAAGCATTTTAATAAAAAAAAACTCAGATGCAAGTTATGCAAAACTTTTTTTTTCATTTCTTTCTGAGATCTCTGTAAGTCTTCATTGAATATTCTTTAAATGATAGTGGTGTATCACGTACTGCATGATTATAGATACATGTAAAAGCATATATATTACTTGTAAAAATGTAACAGATTTTAATGAGGTGGATGCACTGGTATGAAAATATATAATATTGTAGAATTTTCAGTATCACAGTATACATTTTTTGGTAAAACTGTTATTTTGTTGTTGTGGCAAAAATGAAAATTATATAATTTTGTAAAAATGTAACAGATTTTAATGAGGTGCATGCACTGGTATGAAAATATTATATCATATTGTAGAATTTTAAGTATATCACAGAAAACATATTTTGGTAAAACTGTTATATTTTGTTGTTGTAGCAAAACAATACAACGGGCTCCGTTGCTCCTGGGGGTCCAGTGTCCAGTTATAGTACTGTCCTGACTGCCGTCCTGGTGGCCGCCATGTCCAGTCTCTGCGCTTTGTTTCATTAAGACTGATCGCTATGTGACCTCCTTCACTTCAGGTACTGTGTCATGGTAGTTATGGCAACAGAATGTTTGACTGACTTCCTGCCTTAATTGTGTATACATGGATATAATATAAATACAGCAAGTAAAGTCATCAGCTCCATTAAACATTTTTTTACTGAGATAATTGAGATAAAAAACTTAAGGCATGTGTTATTGAATAGTAAATTGTTTTTAATTACCGCTTTCTTTCTTTATGGTGAAATGAGGTGTTAAATGTTGTCCATTGATTGAATATTTTCAGTGACCCTTACCAAAAAATCCTATAGGGTTCTGTAGGAAATTGCCCCAATTTCCTAAAGGATCTTATAAGATCTAATAGGATCCTATAGGACTTTTTCCTAAGGGGAGTGAGATGTGCTTGTGTGCATGAACTGATTGAGATTCTATGTTTGGGCCTCTTTGTCAAACCATTTCTTTTTCATTTTAGCTTTAACAGCTTGGAACATCCCAGAAAGTATATATTAATTGGACCAGGCTTGTGTGAACAAATCTTGATGTGCTACATGTGATGTACAACAGACTCTACACCTCAGTGGAGGCACTCCAGGTCAAAAGGAACAGTTTTTGCTGCAGACATGTTGTTGTTGTTGTTCAGGTGCAGCCTGCAGGTAGCTTAAATTAACATACAAGTTCTTTATAAGACAACAGGAAGTTACAGGCTCTGAGCAGTCAGCATGTAGTAACATAGATCTCCATAAGACCAGAGGAAGATACCTGCCAGGAACAGTCAATATGGACACCAACCACAGAGAACACAGTAATAACAGGTCTAAGCTCCCCTCTTGATAACAAGGGTATATCCGTTTGATTTGAAGCACCATATTTATGTGAAAGAGAATGAATGAATGGTACTTGAACTATCAGCCACTTAATTTAACAGCATTTCTCTCAAGAATTAACTCTAAAACTGTTCATAGAATGTCAGAAAGCAGCAAAAAATGTTCCTTTTTAGCCTTTCATGGTATTTTAATAACTTATTTTTAATATTGTCATAGATTTTAAAATGATACATTTTATTGTCAAGAAAAACTTATTGTTTTACAGGTAAAAGTGATAATTCCCTTATATTTTATTAATAGTACATACTGTTTTTTTTCCATGAATGTAAAACAAAACCTTTTTTAAAAATGTGTGCAATTTGTAATGTACTTAGAACATATTCAGTTCTTAAATAACTGAACTTTGAATGTTGAGATTCCGCTATCTAATTATAGCACTGTCGATTGGTGTTTCTTAATGCTGTAATATATGGCTACATAACATGCTTGACCAGCGTTCCAAGCCACTTGACCAAACCTGCTACAACCATGGGGAATGAGCACCACCAGAACATTCTCTGCTCTCAGGGATGACAATGAGCCATTAATTCAACCTTTAGGAAACGAACAGATACGATTATATGAAGCAAATTGATTTGGATTGTAGCTTTTCTTAATTGTTTAAATAGATGGAAATTTCAAATGATTTTATTGCTTTGTCTCCTTGAATATGTTCAGTATCCTATTGTATTGATCCTCACTTGCCAGCTGCCGGCTTTCACATTTGCATATCTGGAATAAATGTTCTTTGTCCTACTGCTATCTCTTGTCTCAGTTCTCCCACTGGTTAGCATGGGCACATTGTATCATTTTGATAATTAAAGTATTATGAATGCATATGGTATAAAAAGCCCCCAAAGCTGACACATACATGTACAGGTATATACTGACATTAAGTGTAAAAAAATGAGGAAAAGTATCCACGGGAGTCTTGAATAATAAAGATCGCAAGCTATGATACAGAAAATATGGACTTGATTAAATGCAAGTATATTTAATGAGGGTGTTTCATGTAGTACAGTAAAATAATCTGTCAATTTGTTCTACGCTTCATTTATTCTAATCATAACACCGACTGAAGGGGAAATTGTCCATGGAAATTTACATATTTCCCACATAACAGTCCAGTCACTACATTTTTAACATTTTCTATCAAATGTCAAGAACAAAATTGCATTTATATCAGTGTATTGTCCAATTACTATCACTAGTGGGCTAGATTTGGTCTTAAAGTGCAATTTAAGTTCACAAGTGATCTTACACGATCTTAATCATTACAGCAGTAGTCTTAAAATGGACTGAATCTGCTTTTAAGATCAAAAATGATCTAACATCTACTTAAGTGGTCAAGCAGTTTCCTCCCCTCACAATGGGGGATACCTCCCCTCACAATAGAGGACACCTCTGCTCACAATAGGAGAATGTGTAAGGGGAGACAATTTAATATTTGCACTTTAAGACCAAATCAAGCCCACTAGTGTATGGTTTTTTAACCTGACCTGCATTTTTACAGCAATTTTGGTAAATCCTAACAAGATTATAACAAATAAAACTTGCCAATAAATTTAAGATAAAACAAACAAACAAAAAAAAACAATGTGAACACATTTAATAATTGTTGCTACAGGGATTACATGGGCACCCAGCAGTGATCAGATGATTTGTCTGGCTTTATAAACATAAGGCTTCCTGGAGATAGAACCAACTCTTTCTGCCAGATGAGTCAAGTATAAAAGAAAACTGAAATCACCCGATGTATTTCAATCATATCTCCGTTCAGCATTAATAAAATAGCAGTTAATACTTGATGTGTCTCATTCCATTAGGACCCATATGTAACTGACATTGGCCCCCATTTTCTATGCACCAACATCAGCATTTTGAACATTTGATTATTGATTTTTTAAAAGTACCAGTATGTTTTATTACATTGTGCCATTTTATTTTATTTATCTTTATTGTTATTATGTTGTAATGTAGAGTGGGGTTTGGACAATGTTAATTACAAAAAGTAAAATATTTTCTGAAGGGTTTTACTTGAAGGCAAGCTTAGACTTCAGAACTGAAAGTGAAAAGTGTGCGCAAATAGAAATCTCAGCTTACATAAAACCCTTCAGCTTTTAACTCCCATGTTTCCTCTCTGAGACGATGGCTCTTAACAGGTATTGATCAGTGTTGACAGTGAAGCTGGAAGTTACCTGCAGTGAGTTTGATCTCATTTACCGAGCTCTGCCAGACACTGCAGTACACTTGACTGTGATCATTCCTGGAGTAACTCTATCAGACTAGTATAAAATGGCAAATACCATTTCCATATCTTCATAACAATTTGCTAAAATGAGCAAAGAGAATTCTTAGTGCAGATGTTCTCCAAGCCAGAAAAACAAAAAAATATATAAATCTATGGCTTAGACGGCCTGATTACTGTACAACTTTGATCAATCACTTTTATAACACAGGAAATAGTTAATTGACCAATCAATACATACAAGGTACTACAGCCCCATTTCTAATCAAGTCACCGGGTAAAAATCAGTTGGTCGATTTGCCGTAGTTGTACACGTAAATTGATTAATCAGATGATGGACATCACTTATAGATTCTTCTCCAGCCATGTCTGGGTCATTGACAGCTGTCCACAGTCTGTTTGCCCCAATTTTTAATTGAAAGGGACGATTCAGCACCCTGGGTTTCAAAAGCCACTAGCTACAATGTAGAAAGCCACCTCTGTTCCAATGAAAAAGGAGTAATTTTCAGTGACCTAAGGCAAACTTGAGTGAAAATAGTGGAAAGTACTCAAAGTTATTTAATCAGCATTAGATAACATATATCCTTTAAATTTTTTATATCTACATGTCCTGAAAAACTTTCTCAATTAAGACCTTAAAATGCTACCAGATCTCCATATTTCCTTCTAAAATGATCAGCAAGACAATGGCAGTCTAAATGATAGCCAGTCATTAATAAGAACTAAATTATCTTATGATAAAGGGTCTAAAACATGCAATCCAAGTTTAGGGAGGGGGATGAGCAATGGGTTGAATGCATTAGTGGGACAAAATCGATTAGATTGGCATCTTATGTTTAGAAATGATAATCAGTTTGCTAAGGTAGAATATGTTCTAATTTGAGCTGTTACAAGTTGACTGAAAATGTTTCCCATGTAGACTGAAATGTGTGTCATTAATGTAGAGTGAAGAACTCAAGGGAAATCCTCTCTCACTAAGTTCAGTCTTGCATGTCTGATTATTTAGGTAGTGGGCTTTATTATCTGCAAAACATTGATCCTTGTCCTACAAAATTGAATGGATATCCAGGCACTGCTAATGTAACTAATACAAACGGATCTCTTCTAGAACAATAAATCAGATTTTTTCTCTTCAGTTTGCACTACTGTATACAACTACTGGTATATATATGTAGGCTGTCACTTCTTAAAGCAATCAAAGTATGTCCATCCTGCCCCCCCCCCCCCCCCCCCCCNCATATATTACTTGTAAAAATGTAACAGATTTTAATGAGGTGGATGCACTGGTTTGAAAATATATAATATTGTAGAATTTTCAGTATCACAGTATACATTTTTTTGGTAAAACTGTTATTTTGTTGTTGTGGCAAAAATGAAAATTATATAATTTTGTAAAAATTTAACAGATTTTAATGAGGTACATGCACTGGTATGAAAATATTATATCATATTGTAGAATTTTAAGTATATCACAGAAAACATATTTTGGTAAAACTGTTATATTTTGTTGTTGTAGCAAAACAATACAACGGGCTCCGTTGCTCCTGGGGGTCCAGTGTCCAGTTATAGTACTGTCCTGACTGCCGTCCTGGTGGCCGCCATGTCCAGTCTCTGCGCTTTGTTTCATTAAGACTGATCGCTATGCGACCTCCTTCACTTCAGGTACTGTGTCATGGTAGTTATGGCAACAGAATGTTTGACTGACTTCCTGCCTTAATTGTGTATACATGGATATAATATAAATACAGCAAGTAAAGTCATCAGCTCCATTAAACATTTTTTTACTGAGATAATTGAGATAAAAAAACTTAAGGCATGTGTTATTGAATAGTAAATTGTTTTTAATTACCGCTTTCTTTATTTATGGTGAAATGAGGTGTTAAATGTTGTCCTTTGATTGAATATTTTCAGTGACCCTTACCAAAAAATCCTATAGGGTTCTGTAGGAAATTGCCCCAATTTCCTAAAGGATCTTATAAGATCTAATAGGATCCTATAGGACTTTTTCCTAAGGGGAGTGAGATGTGCTTGTGTGCATGAACTGATTGAGATTCTATGTTTGGGCCTCTTTGTCAAACCATTTCTTTTTCATTTTAGCTTTAACAGCTTGGAACATCCCAGAAAATATATATTAATTGGACCAGGCTTGTGTGAACAAATCTTGATGTGCTACATGTGATGTACAACAGACTCGATCTACACCTCAGTGGAGGCACTTCAGGTCAAAAGGAACAGTTTTTGCTGCAGACATGTTGTTGTTGTTGTTCAGGTGCAGCCTGCAGGTAGCTTAAATTAACATACAAGTTCTTTATAAGACAACAGGAAGTTACAGGCTCTGAGCAGTCAGCATGTAGTAACATAGATCTCCATAAGACCAGAGGAAGATACCTGCCGGGAACAGTCAATATGGACACCAACCACAGAGAACACAGTAATAACAGGTCTAAGCTCCCCTCTTGATAACAAGGGTATATCCGTTTGATTTGAAGCACCATATTTATGTGAAAGAGAATGAATGAATGGTACTTGAACTATCAGCCACTTAATTTAACAGCATTTCTCTCAAGAATTAACTATAAAACTGTTCATAGAATGTCAGAAAGCAGCAAAAAATGTTCCTTTTTAGCCTTTCATGGTATTTTAATAACTTATTTTTAATATTGTCATAGATTTTAAAATGATACATTTTATTGTCAAGAAAAACTTATTGTTTTACAGGTAAAAGTGATAATTCCCTTATATTTTATTAATAGTACATACTGTTTTTTTCCATGAATGTAAAACAAAACCTTTTTTATTCAAAAAAAATGTGTGCAATTTGTAATGTACTTAGAACATATTCAGTTCTTAAATAACTGAACTTTGAATGTTGAGATTCCGCTATCTAATTTTAGCACTGTCGATTGGTGTTTCTTAATGCTGTAATATATGGCTACATAACATGCTTGACCAGCGTTCCAAGCCACTTGACCAAACCTGCTACAACCATGGGGAATGAGCACCACCAGAACATTCTCTGCTCTCAGGGATGACAATGAGCCATTAATTCAACCTTTAGGAAACGAACAGATACGATTATATGAAGCAAATTGATTTGGATTGTAGCTTTTCTTAATTGTTTAAATGGATGGAAATTTCAAATGATTTTATTGCTTTGTCTCCTTGAATATGTTCAGTATCCTATTGTATTGATCCTCACTTGCCAGCTGCCGGCTTTCACATTTGCATATCTGGAATAAATGTTCTTTGTCCTACTGCTATCTCTTGTCTCAGTTCTCCCACTGGTTAGCATGGCTACATTGTATCATATTGATATTTAAAGTATTATGAATGCATATGGTATAAAAAGCCCCCAAAGCTGACACATACATGTACAGGTATACTGACATTAAGTGTAAAAAAAAAGTGAGGAAAAGTATCCACGGGAGTCTTGAATAATAAAGATCGCAAGCTATGATACAGAAAATATGGACTTGAATAAATGCAAGTATATTTAATGAGGGTGTTTCATGTAGTACAGTAAAATAATCTGTCAATTTGTTCTACGCTTCATTTATTCTAATCATAACACCGACTGAAGGGGAAATTGTCCATGGAAATTTACATATTTCCCACATAACAGTCCAGTCACTACATTTTTAACATTTTCTATCAAATGTCAAGAACAAAATTGCATTTATATCAGTGTATTGTCCAATTACTATGGTTTTTTAACCTGACCTGCATTTTTACGGCAATTTTGGTAAATCCTAACAAGATTATAACAAATAAAACTTGCCAATAAATTTAAGATAAACAAACAAAAAAAAAAACAATGTGAACACGTTTAATAATTGTTGCTACAGGGATTACATGGGCACCCAGCAGTGATCAGATGATTTGTCTGGCTTTATAAACATAAGGCCTCCTGGAGTGGAACCAACTCTTTCTGCCAGATGAGTCAAGTATAAAAGAAAACTGAAATCACCCGATGTATTTCAATCATATCTCCGTTCAGCATTAATAAAATAGCAGTTAATACTTGATGTGTCTTGTTCCATTAGGACCCATATGTAACTGACATTGGCCCCCATTTTCTATGCACCAACATCAGCATTTTGAACATTTGATTATTGATTTTTTAAAAGTACCAGTATGTTTTATTACATTGTGCTGAAGAGATGATGTACTTAAAACTCTGGCATAACTTAAAGCAAATAGGCAATTTTATTTTATTTATCTTTATTGTTATTATGTTGTAATGTAGAGTGGGGTTTGGACAATGTTAATTACAAAAAGTAAAATATTTTCTGAAGGGTTTTACTTGAAGGCAAGCTTAGACTTCAGAACTGAAAGTGAAAAGTGTGCGCAAATAGAAATCTCAGCTTACATAAAACCCTTCAGCTTTTAACTCCCATGTTTCCTCTCTGAGACGATGGCTCTTAACAGGTATTGATCAGTGTTGACAGTGAAGCTGGAAGTTACCTGCAGTGAGTTTGATCTCATTTACTGAGCTCTGCCAGACACTGCAGTACACTTGACTGTGATAATTCCTGGAGTAACTCTATCAGACTAGTATAAAATGACAAATACATTTCCATATCTTCATAACAATTTGCTAAAATTGAGCAAAGAGAATTCTTAGTGCAGATGTTCTCCAAGCCAGAAAAACAAAAAATATATATAAATCTATGGCTTAGACGGCCTGATTACTGTACAACTTTGATCAATCACTTTTATAACACAGGAAATAGTTAATTGACCAATCAATACATACAAGGTACTACAGCCCATTTCTAATCAAGTCACCGTGTAAAAATCAGTTGGTCGATTTGCCGTAGTTGTACATGTAAATTGATTAATCAGATGATGGACATCACTTATAGATTCTTCTCCACAGTCTGTTTGCCCCAATTTTTAATTGAAAGGGACCATTTAGCACCCTGGTGTTCAAAAGCCACTAGCTACAATGTAGAAAGCCACTTCTGTTCCAATGAAAAAGGAGTAATTTTCAGTGACCTAAGGCAAACTTGGGTGAAAATAGTGGAAAGTACTCAAAGGTATTTAAGCAGCATTAGATAACATATATCCTTTAAATTTTTTATATCTACATGTCCTGAAAAACTTTCTCAATTTAGACCTAAAAAAAGCTAAAACCTCCCAAAAAAGAGTACCAGATCTCCATATTTCCTTCCAAAATGACCAGCAAGACAATGGCAGTCTAAATGATGGCCAGTCATTAATTAGAACTAAATTATCTTATGATAAAGGGTCTAAAACATGGAATATGTTCTAATTTGAGCTGTTACAAGTTGACTGAAAATGTTTCCCATGTAGACTGTGAAATGTGTGTCATTAATGTAGAGTGAAGAACTCAAGGGAAATCCTCTCTCACTAAGTTCAGTCTTGCATGTCTGATTATTTAGGTAGTGGGCTTTATTATCTGCAAAACATTGATCCTTGTCCTACAAAATTGAATGGATATCCAGGCACTGCTAATGTAACTAATACAAACGGATCTCTTCTAGAACAATAAATCAGATTTTTTCTCTTCAGTTTGCACTATTGTATACAACTACTGGTATATAAATATGTAGGCTGTCACTTCTTCAAGCAATCAAAGTCTGTCCATCCTGCCCCCCCCCCCCCATACTTAATAAGTGATTACTTGTGGACAGCACAAAACAAAGCCACAAACAATAATCAATACAATGTACTACATGCATGTTCCATATTGATCATGCACTGTACAGACTCCACAGATATTAACACAGGTGCTCAACATTGTTCACAATGACCAAGTCCATAGATCAATTAACATAACATGGGGATTATGTCAAATAAGACAGCTTTTTAACATCAGGTGTTTGCAGGGGGGTGTGGAACTCTTGATAACACCTTCTAGGGAAGCAGACAGATATCCACATGTAATTCGTTTTTCAAACTGCACTGATGCATTTTTTCGAATTAATTGCAGAGTATTATGGGATACTGCAGTGGAACACACAAGACTCCATTTTTTTCTAGCGGTGATTGGCTTTGTTAAAATCATGACAGAAAACCTCACTGCCATGAGATTTTTTAACCAAGTTGCACAAAAATCATTTCAACGTATGCTATTATTTTTCAAACTAAATTACATGTAGAGCCTGAGAATCGGAAGACAGAGCAATAATCACATATAAATTTTCAGGTTTCAGATTATGAAACATGTACAGTACCTTAGCAGGAGGGGTATTAATAGGCTGAGTAAATTAACAAGATATGCTTGTTAACGGTAATTCGTAGTTCTGGCAAACAGCTGACAATTCTTTGTTTCTGACCAGTAGAGCTCAAGATTTGATTTCCATTGATGTGAGAGTTATATCTGAATATTTACACAATTCTATTCAGCATGAAAAGACATTTCAAGCATTCATATTATTGGATCAAATCAATAACACATAAAATGAGGGACAGGAGTGTCTTGGTTTTCTACAAAGCCAGGTTACAGCAGCATGAAACCTGGAGTCTAATCAAAAAAACAAAAATCAACCTTTTCCACAGCATGATGAAATACAGCTCAAGACAATTGCTAAAACATTTTCCATGAACAGGTTTTAATTAGTTGGGCAACAGATTATTTTGTAAAGAAGAATCAATATAATTTAGTCTGTCTGTGATGACATACTTAGTCTGTTCTAATACTTGAAACAGTGCCAGACATATCATCAATCTTTATTTTCATATTCTTCTTTGTATGTCAGCGTTTAATAAGCTCCCTGGAGTCTCAGTTTAGAATAATCAAATTGCTGCCCTTAACTTACAAAATTTGTTGTTGTTTTTAAGTAAATTAATGCCCACATATTACACTTTCCAGAATGCTTTTCAGAAAACCAATTCAAACAAACAAGAGATTAATTCAAAAGCAAGATTACTTTTAATAGCACTTTTTAAAAATTCAGCACAAAATATTGATGTGAATAAACCCAATGTATCCTACTAATTTTTCTTCTTATCATAAATCTCCAAGAATTCCATCCAAGCTGAGCCTAGGGAAATGCACTTGCTGTTCAAACCATCTTGCTACCGTGAGCAGTTTCTGTTCACTAAACATTGGTCCAATGAACTGTAGCCCTATGGGTACGCCCTCATCTGACAGTGAGGCTGGCACGCTGACTGCAGGCAGGCCTGTAGAGAAATGAAACAGTACAGTAGTAACCATTGGCTTTGTCTGTTTTATAATTTTCTCCTATACCATTTTTCTGCTGAAATTGGATCTCTTCTGTGAAATCCTGAGGTGCAAGTTATGGCTTTTGGACATCAATCTAATATTTCTAATGTACAAATGAAGGGTCATATTTGAGTGCATCACTTTTTTCAATCAAATAATGTAAATAATAAATATACGAGTGGACTACAGCTAGCAACTAGACCCATTACCTGCCATATTGATTGGCTGAGTAAAAACATCCTGTTGTTCTGTCCTAGTTCTGTTGTCTTCCCTCTTATACCAGCTATATTTAGGGGCGCCGGTCAGTGTGGTAGGGGTAAGTAGTACATCCACACCCACGGAGAACACGCAGGCAAAGTCCTCGCTGATCAGTTTACGCACCTTCTGTGCTTGGATAAAATAAGTGTCATAGTTTCTGAAATTAGTTTATACAAAATAAAATAATTATTCCAAAGTGAAGAATATAGAAGTATAATGCCGATTCACAAAACTTACTCCTATCAACAAAAATACTTTCTTTTTTAAACTTGTAGTATAAAACCTTAATTTTTCTAACAAACCTAAAGGCCAAGTGGGCAGCTTGCTGACTAAACTCTTGTTCAGCAGGTATGCAGGTATAATTATTCCAAAATGAAGAATATAATACTGATTCACAATTCTTATTCCTATCACAATTCTTATTCCTATCAACAAATATATCGACTTATTTTAAAAACTTATCGTAGTATAAAACCTTCATTTCTGTAACAAACCAAATACCAAGTGGGCAGCTTGCTGGCTAAACCCTTGTTAAGCAGGTATGCTGTGTCAGCACTATGAGACCAGTACTTACTTATTAAGTAAAAAATAGTTCCCTGCTAAGATTCTCCCCCTGACAACATCATTAAAGCCCTCATGTCTGCTAGCGGCATACAAAGCCTCTGTGGACGCGTCAGCATTCTGTGCCCTGTGACCTGCAATGGAGGCACAAAACATCACAAAAAATAATCTAATAATACTGGATATTAACTTGAGCTGTAGTCCTTGGAAAAAAATTGAGAATAATAAGTAAAATGGACTTCCTTTTACTGGTATGGTGTTAATGCTGACAGTGCACAAAATGTTTTCTTGTCAATATTTATCACAATATGACATATAAATGTTTTTATTATGTTAAGGAGGACAGTGCATGACAATGACAATGCTACTTATGAAAGAGGTTTTTCATCGTCTCTAGATAGGATGATAAAATAGAATTATTCTTTACTTAAAAGACTAAATAACAAACGTCAAATACATTTAGTCTCTAAGTAAAGAATAATTTTATCAATGGCAATGCTAGCTGTGATGCTAATGATGACAAAAAATGCAGGCGATGACAATAGATTTCCCGACATAAAATAAATTTCCAAATCCCACAAGGTTGTGATTACACTGGAATACATGCACTTGTCAATCTACAACTATTCATGCACGTCCACAAAACAGCTGTGCACGTCCACAAAACAGCTGGTTCATTTCATTACTATTGCACCCATCACTCCGATACAACCTCCACAAGTTTCCAACATCATAAATAAATACTTAAATGGCAATCAATAGATAACTAATTAAACAACTCAACGTATCATTTTGAATTGCAGAGGCCAGTTAGGCCTATGCTGAATGCTATATCATAATTGAACTATATCTTTTGACACTATATATTATTATTGTTATTATTATTACGTCTTAAAAAAACAGACTAACCAAACTCAATCCCATCATATCTTGCCATGTTGGAGGAGACCTCACAAGCACACAGTATAGAGTAGCAGACGATGGAGAAGCGAGTGTGTGGCAGAGACACCTCACTTACTGTGGCGCCATGAGCTTCAAACAGGTCAGCGGCTTTGTCCCAGGCCGACAGGACATCAGACGCCAGACCAGGGGCATGATACTCCTAAAAGAGAGAAAGTTGAGGGGTATAACAGTGAGATTAGGGGCATGTAGCTCACTTTAAGTTTGTTTTATGTCCAACAACCACGTGACTTAGTATATCCACTATTATTTTTTCTCTTTCTCTTAAAACGTCAGCTGTAGTTATCAGAATTATAGTTTTATTTTTATTCAAAATCCAATGTGTTAAATCTTATTTCAAAATCCCAAGCTTGACATACAGAAATAATGTTATTGAAATGTGACAGCTAATTATACCTTCGGTATTCCTATATGCAATCCTTTTAGAGAGATTTTCTCAGGAAAATCTACAGCCAGTACAGGTTTGTAGGGGTCAGTCATAGTTGTGGAGTCATGGACGTCATGGCCAGCTAAAACATCTGTAACAAGTGTGACAAATGTTGACCTTCATAAAATGTTGACCTTCATAAAATTATGAGATTTGACTTGTTGCACCATTTACTATTAAAACTTACATCAACAATGTTTTCTTTGTACAATATGAGAAAGACAGAGTAAACACATTATTGAATGTATGACTCATTAACAGCACAGGTTCTAAAAGCACTCACTTAACATGATCACAGTGTCATCTACTGTTTTGGTTAAAATCCCAGGTACGTCCAGAGAATTGACTAAAGGTATCAGTCCATACCGGGACAGCAGGCTATAGGTGGGTTTAAAGCCCACAACACCACAGTAGGAGGCGGGAATCCTCACAGAACCTCCCGTGTCAGAACCCAGTGCTCTGGAAGAGAATCTGCTAACTGCACTTCATTCCATCATTTGAATTATTACTACTTCTATCACTAATACTAATATTATTAAATGAAAAGTTGATATTCAACATAATATGAAAATGTGCATCTTAAATAAATAAAGAGATTTAAGTTCACATAGGTCCCAAAGAGAGATGGATTAAACTTCTGACAACATGCAAGTTATTCTGTTAATAATACACTGACAGAATCATTTAAACTGGGTCTGATATTATCCATGTTCATAAACATTACACAATAAAATTCTTTCATTCATCTGAATCTACTAGAAACCTACGCAAAAGCTGTCCCCGTTGCTACGGCTACAGCACTGCCTCCTGAGCTGCCCCCACTCACGTACCAATCACATTCTTCTGACCTCGTGTCACTGACATCCATGTCTTCAGGAATACCAGATGACCCGTTTTGACCGTTCGTACTATCAGAGTTTTTTATACTTTCACTTTGAATATTGTTTTTGTGATTTGCACTATTTCCTTTATTTGAAAATCTTAAACTTTGTTTGTTCAGGTCATCTTGTTTGTTGGCCTCGTAATTTTGAAAAGTATACTTCCAAGGGTTCCTCACTGGTCCATAGACACTGTCCAGGCTGCCAGACCTGCAAATCAACAATCAGTAACACTTCAGCCAATATGGCAAATTAAGACATAAATAAACAGGCCTACAGCCACCCATTTTAGAGTAGGTTCTTTTTCTGTAAAAGTGGACCATATAACCCTCTTGGTTGATCCTACTTTAGAAATGGCATGGAGCCTAGATCAAATTTTGATTCAGAGTTTTACAGAGGTGGTCCTTTGTATCTCCCTCATCCCCTTAATTGCAAAAACTCTCTGATACCACAACATATTACCACCCACACATGCGCTTACTGACCCCATAGCAAATTCATCTAAGTTTGTCTTTCCCATCATGACAGCGCCTTGGTCCAGCAGCCTCTGTACCATGGTAGCATTATAAGGAGGAACATAGCCTTTGAGGATCGCAGACGCACAAGATGTCTGCACGCCCAAGGTGGAGAAGTTGTCTTTCACAGCGACTGGGACACCATCTAGAATACCTAGAGAGGAGCCTGGAAAATAAGCATGTTACAGATATAGAAAGACAACCTAGAAAAAAATTCAATTCTTACCTTAGATTCAATTTAACATAATGAAGAAATACATAATTAATTGATTACAAGAGCATCATCAGGCTGAACAAGACAAGAGCAAAACATACATGTAGCTGTTTCACAAATATATTTTGTCCCAAAGTTAGTGACAATTATCACTAAAATGTTATTAAATGGAAATTCTCGGAAAAAAAAACAATCAAACAAATTAGGTAAAAATATGGTTCCAAAGTAATACCAGTGATTTATTTGTTGGTGCATAATTAGTATAAAGAATTTCTTACATTATACTGTATTCTTTCAGTAATAAATTATATCTAATTAATCACTGTACCAGTGGGATACTTGATTACAATAAAATTTTTATGTTTATCATAAACAGTAACCCATCCCCCCACCATACACATCAAATATTGTCAGGGCAAAAAGCCTTAACTCTTTTAAGAACAGATTAGACAAGTGGTGGGATGACCAGGAACTCAAGTATGACGATTATAGGTCCGAAATTAACATCATCGGAAGTCATAAGTTAGTTTTGGAAGAAGAGCCTAATAAAGAAGATCCAGTAGGAACCAGAATCGGAAATCAACGCTAAGTAATGCTAAGTAAGTAAATTTAACTATTATCCTATCACCAATGTTTGAAAATGTCCTGAAGTCATATCTCTGTCTTAATATCCCACAGAGATCTTTCCCAATACAGGCCTACAAGAATGGAAATCCCTCAAACAAAAGTGCATGACACTATATTTCTTTCAGATTCTGAAATACCAGGAAACTGATGGTAGCCTAAATGATTCATGATTCATTTTGAGGTACACTGTAGGTTCTTTAGTTAAAAGTGGTTAATAAAAACATTGAATCCAAGAGCAAAAACAGGTCAGGAAAATTATTTTTAATCAGGAGAAATTATTTTTTTCCTGAGAAAAAATTAAGACTCCATGCCAGAATTTATGATAGGATAAAGCTAAATTGTTGCCATTTAACATAATTGTTCTAATTGTTTTTGATTTAAAGTTTTAAAATCATGTTCACTGTCAATTAAAGCAACAATATATAAGTTGTCTACAGACCTACCTGATAGCTGTCTTGCCTGTGACTCACTAGCTTGACTTCTGGCAATATCTAATGTCTCTGTGATGAAGCTATTAAGTTCTCTGGTCTTCTGCACACGTCTGATACACTTCTCACACAACTCCTTGCTCTGAATACTGCCATTGCGTAAGCTGTTTATCACCTGCAACAAGCCATCAATATAAATAACAGTACATGAAAATAATTCTTAATGCAAACATAACAAAGCTGCATTAATTTGTTACTTGCACAATACACTGGTATGTAATCCTACAAAATTTTCTGTTTTACATTTTAATGGCAGGTATTACAAAATTTAAAACATAAATAAGTAGAAAATGTGGAAAAATTAGTTTTTAGGAATTTCCCTACTGTTTAAAGATCTGAGATGTAAACTAAATATAACAGTAGAACAGAGCGACTTGCCTTATAACTACGGTGTATAGCTACAGTAATATTTTACTGAATAGTATTTCTACAACCCCAAAACATAGAGGTTCTTTATTGATACACCTTCACATATAAGGTACAATCAAAGACAATACATCTATAACAGTACAAACAAGTAAATGAATAAATATACATGACTTCAATGTTTACATGTAGAACAATACCAATAAGTTAGTTTTAACTTAAAAGAAAAAAAAAGATATATATATGAAATGTATAATGATAATCTATAGGCGATGAATTTGAATAAATACACTGGAAAGTGTACAATGTATTAAGATAGGGCCTGTTCTCTCTGTTGAAAGCATCTATTTACAAAACACATGACCATTCTAAGAATATCTATGTCCAGAGCACCCATAAGAAATTTAAACAGTTCATTATTGCTGAGGTCGCCTAGGGGTAGGAACTCTGACAGCTGCCCTCTGAAGGGATCTCTTATTGAATCATATGCTTTGCACTCTAGCAGGAGGTGGAACTCATCTTCTACTTTATTCAAATCACAAAGTTTACAAAATCTCAACTCTGCAGGGATTTTTGGCTTGCAGTACCTGCCCCGTTCAATAGAGAGATTGTGGGCGCTCACACGTAATTTGCAGAAGTAAGCTCTGATATTTTTTGGGGCCATGTGGGTGTAATTTTCACACACAAATTCCTTCTTAAATTTAACATAGGTTCTTCTATATGTACAAGCTTAGCACTTGAAGCAATGGCGAATTATCAAGGCTTACATGTGTTTACTAAGGTTAATAGCAATAAGACATTACAAAAGCCCTTGTGCATCAAGTGCATTTTACATTTTTGCTTGCACTTTCCACACAAATAATGCACCACCTCTTTCAAAGAACTTGACAGCATCATCCACTGCTGTATTTCACTGCTTTTAAGCTCTACTTTCACGTGTTTACAGTCAACTTTGCCGGTATGTACTATAGGTGACGCTGCATGTAAATACGAAACTTTGATAACAAATCTTTAAACGGGTTGAGTTGAATTTATTCTTGTATAAACCACATGCCTTCAAACTTGAAATTTAAATTCAAGTTCTATCAAAAATAATGCAATAACTTTATTAGAAATGCATAAAGATTAAAGAAATCTGGTTAAAGAGTAAAGTGATGTGTACTGCCATCTATCGGCAAAATTTAGAAAACACGTTTTATAAGCAAGCTGTCAACACGGAGGGAGACCGCAGGTAGAAAACACATTTAAAGTACTTTGACACCTGAATGTCAACTCTTTTGTAAATGGTTATGCCTTGCAATAGTTATTTTTTACTGATGATAGAAACTCGGTTGCGTTGATTCACCACTCAACGGAACCACCGGTAACTTTTCACATATTTATTTGTCGTTTTGTGTCAAAATCGAGCACAGGACAAGACGCAGGAACGATGAGTAAAGCACTGGGCACATCCTTAAGCAGGTCTCTGCACTACAGCTGCAAGCTAAGACACCCTTCGTGTTGTGAACTGGTGCCTCGTGTGTGGAGAAGATCCGGGGGTGTACTGTCTGTGCAATGCCGAGCATTCAGTAAACGGATTCCTGGCAGAATGGCAACTTGGCAGATTCACAGATATGGAGGAAATGAGGAGCTAGAACTGACAAAAACGCACAGAACACCAATGATTAGGAATCCAGATGAACTGCTAATAGAGGTCCACGCTGCCAGTGTCAATCCCATTGATGTACGAATGAGAGGTATAGATTTAGAGAAAAGGTTTTTCACTTAAATATAGAATAAATTGATACTCTTATAAGATTACATTTCTCTGACATGATATGCAAGCCTTGTGTTTAAGGGCATGATATATCACTACAGCTAAATAATTGTATAATGAATGCTGAGATAAATTGAACTGTCAGTTTTTACCTCCTAATACCGGGTACTTGATGATGTGCTGTAAAGAGATTGCTGTTTGTTAGCAGAAGATGCAATTTGTAGTCAATTGTCACCGATGATTTTGTAAATATTTCAGCTGGCTATGGATCCAGTATTTTAAATTTCTACAGAAGGCTACGATGCTCACTGAGTTCTGGGTCAGAGTTTCCTCTGTCTCTTGGCCGGGACTTCTCAGGTGTGGTGGTGGCGACAGGAGTGGGTGTGAGGAGATTCAAACCAGGAGATGAGGTAGATTAACACCTTGTCTGCCAGAGATGGCCAGTTCCTAGAGCCTTTTAATTAGGATAGCCTTATTAAAAGTCATGAACATGTAGTAAAAAAAATTAAGGCAGAATAAAAATACAATACTTCATGTAATGGTGCACTCGTAACAAAAACTGAGATATTTTTATCTAAGTGATAAGATCTTTTTTTTTAATCAAGGTGTGGGGAGCCCTTGGTGCCCAAAGACAAGGAGCACATGCAGAGTTCACTGTATCATCAGAGAGTGAGGTGAGGGTTCAGGAGTAATACTGATGACCATTTAACCAAACTCATTGAGAAAACTGAAATATGAGTTAGTATTAGTAACCACAAGAGGACTGAAGACTACCTACCTACAGATGACATATTTATCTATATTATGGTTCAACTCTGTTCTCAGATCTCACTGAAACCCAAGAGATTGTCTCATATAGAAGCAGCCTCCATACCCTATGCTGCCATGACAACGTGGGCAGCAGTTTCTACCATTGGAGGCCTGAATGAACACAATACTGCAGGAAAAAGGTAGAGCAAGGAGGGTTTTCTTAGTCTTCATTTTTGAAATACTCAAAAAAAAAAATTTAATTGTCACATACCCACATACAGTAAGGTAAATTTTTATACCTTCTAAATCAAATCCTCAGTTTCATATGTTTACACCTTGGAATTTGTTTTGGGGAAGACTAAAAATTGAGTTTGAAAACGATTGAAATGTTTTAATCTTTTCTATCCTCCTTCAGGGTGTTGATTTATGCAGGTTCAGGGGGAGTGGGAACTTTTGCAATACAAGTAAGTGAATAAAAAACCATCACACTGAGCAGTGTAATAGAAAACCAAGCACAGGTGGAAATATGGTATGAGTATTAAAATACTCATTTTGCTATACTGGGTTTTTAATTGTTCTAAGATTACACACTGTAAACATCTAAAGATGTGGCCCATACTTAGTACGTTCCCTCAATAGATATTTATTCTCATTATTTCTCTGTCAGCTCCTCAAAGCCTGGGGTGCAGAGGTGACAACCACCTGTTCCACCGACGCAGTGCCTCTGTTGCTGTCACTGGGTGCTGATAACGTGATAGATTACAACACACAAAATGTCACTGAAGAACTTACACGGCTGTCAGGGTAGGTGACATTGTTACAGCCACCACAGTTCTAACACTCCCAGTTATGTACTAAATTGGAGCTATTGAAATACATATGATCTCTTATCATGTGTTTCTGGAACATTTTGATACAAAGGAGGAAAAAGTTGAAGAAGAGTTTGTTGAACTGAATCAGCTCCATTTCTTTTCTAATAGCCTGTTATCATGAGGCAAAGACCTTTCGCATTCATTTTGATTTTTAATTGTATTTTTCTGTTGCTTAAAAATGCAAGAAAAAGTTACTTAAATTTAGCAAAATGAAGAAAAAAATTATTTGTGCCTGTATGCCAAAATTTTACATGTGATACCAAGTTGTATGTTGTTATGCATGAAAACCAATGTGTTATAATAGTAGTAGATATATCAGAACAGGGTCACCTGGAAGGTTTATTTTGTTAGGTTTGACCTGGTGCTGGACACATTGGGTGGACAGGTCACTAAGGAGGCCCAGCAGTACCTGAACACCTGGAGGAATGCCTCAGTGGTCACTGTTGTTCACAACTTTCTTAGAAACGGGGACACCCTCGGCGTTCCAGCAGGCTTTGTGAAAAGTGGAACTGAGCTAGCCTGCAAAAATATTCAGGTAAATACATTTTAGGCCAGATGTTTTGACAAAAATATTTTCCAGTTCACTGGCCATTCATTCACATGCTTTATAGCAATTGCTTCTGAAATGTTTAATATGTACATTTTTTACTGCATTGTGCATGTTGCACAGTATAAGTGCTTTAGAAAAAAACTTCTCTTCCAGTTTTTCCAAAGTGGCCAGTCTTTAAGATGGGCTGTCTTCATGCCAAATGGTGAGGCCCTTGAGAGAATTGCAACCCTAGTTGATCAAGAACAGGTAAACATAAATCCTGAAATTGTTTTAGTTTTCAGGATTTTAATTGATTTGTACAGTTTTGGTCCGTATCAGGAAAATTACAGAATACTTTTCAGAAGACAAAAAAAGGTGATGTTGAATTTTCTATGAAAAAATTACCAAGATATTAATTTAAATATATTATGGGATAATTACAAAAACAGTATTCTGTTATAGTGTGTGGTTTGCACTATATACAGTCTGCATTGGACACTAGACTTACTTGATAGGAGGGATGTGACTTAGACCCCATTCCCATAGATATTTAGATCGATCTATCCCCCTGGGGAGTCTCACGAGATTGGTGTCAGCTTAACAGGCTTAAATGTCTGTCCCGCCTACTAAAAGCTGTAAGGGGGTAATTAACTATGGTGCACACTCGGCTGACTGCAATTTAGCGTGAACCCCCAGATCGATCTAAATCTCAGGGAATGCACCCTTAGAGAAGGATAAATTGTAATTTTGTTTCTTACATTTACTTGTTTACCTTCACAGATCAGCCCAGTCATTGAGAAGATTTATGGCTTTGAAGAGTTGCCAGAGGCATTTGACAAGGTTTCTGGTGGGCATGCTAGGGGAAAAACTGTAATAGACATCAAAGAGAGAGCTAGACATCAGGAGACGGACACACTGAATGATGAGAATGTGGCAGCTTCTGTGGCATAGGAACAGTAAAGCTGGTGTTACAGTAACAAAAACTTGCCATTAGTTATGTCAAGAATTGGTTTTGTGGGCAGTGATATTTTTTACCTGCTAATGTTAAAGGAATGTTGTGGATGAATGTGCACAAGCATGGTGTTATACTCCTGTGTCCACTCTGCTGAAGTCTGAACACTTAAATAGAGAAAAATCTAGTAGTAAGACGCCGATTACCACCATGTTTTTTTTATGCTGTAGGTAAAGTTTGTACAGTGATATCGCAGACAACATATACCCAAAGATGTTATGTGCTCGATGCGATATATACGCTTTATTTGGTGTAAGGGGTGTTTTTCGATGAAATGTGAACACTGTTCGTATGTACATCAAATAACATGCTGTCACTGCCGCAAATGCTGAGAAGTGTTCTGGCACATATTGCTCTGGTGAATGTGTTACCGTATATCTCACATGTACATGATATAAATATTTGTTACCGACCACAAAACCCTTCTTATCAGAATTTTTCTCTTAATTAACTTTTATGTAGTTGCCATTCTCTTCAAAGTAAATCACGGAAAGTTTCCAGAAAACAGGACATACCTTTATGGACCTATTGCTCAAAAATTAAAGAAGGTTAAAAATAATTTCCCTACGAGTTATAATAATTTTACCATGAAAGTTATCTCATTATTTGAAAAAAAATGTGGACATATACCTTAACACCAATGGTTGTTAGGCATGGCACCCAAACTGGAATCTATAAAGAAATTGAAATGAGCCACCACACTGAAGATTGGATTCTGGTCAAATGCTTGCAGTGAAAAGTAACTTAGCCGACAGAAAAATAACTACACAAGACATCAAGACTATACTAGAGGTATATTTCTGTTGATAGGAGCATTTATAAATGTTTCACAATGATCACTCCCCATGAACTGTACATTTAATAAAGGAATTGGGGGGAAAGTGACTTGTGAAAACAGCATGCACCTTTTTGACTTTGTATCAACATAATTTAAATTCTACAAATAAAATTAGGTTATTTTTTCAAGACGTACTCGTCTTATCATGCTATATATAATCAAATATATATACAATTAAATAAGATGTCAGTATAGAATGTCTCCATGGGATTCTTGTTAAAAGCACTTAAAAAATTATAAAATGTCTTCATTTAGTCATAAGGTGCCACATATTAAATCGGCCTTCAGCTTTAAAACAGATTCTCAAACTACTCTGACTTGCTGAAAATAAATATTCTTTCAGTATAACATTACAAACATTTTATCAAGAACAATCCAATAAAGTTTACATCAAAAATTCAGGTGCTATAAAACAAAACGTAAATATAATGCACATGCTTACAACAGAACCAGTCTTGTCCTTAGCCTTTAAGTAAAGGATATGTCCACAATTGTGCAGTATCCAGGCAGCTGTTGGTATAAGACACAATATTGTGCGGTATCCAGGCAGCTGTTGGTATAAGACACAATATTGTGCAGTATCCAGGCAGCTGTTGGTATAAGACACAATATTGTGCAGTATCCAGGCAGCTGTTGGTATAACACAGTATTGTGCAATGTCCAGGCAGCTGTTTGTATAACTTACAGTACTGTGTAGTATCCAGGCAGCTGTTGGTATAACACAGTATTGTGCAGTATCCAGGCAGCTGTTGGTATAACACAGTATTGTGCAGTATCCAAGCAACTGTTGGTATGACACACAATACTGTGCAGTATCCAGGCAGCTGTTGGTATAACACACAGTATTGTGCAGTATCCAAGCAGCTGTTGGTATAATGCATAGTATTGTGCAGTATCCTTGCAGCTGTTGGTATAACACACCATTTGATCACCTCTGGGCTTCATAGGAATTGCACATGTTAAAAAGAAAACTCATGCACTATAACAATCACTTCAATAAAAGGATGTAAAGGTAAACTGGACATCCTTAAAAGTTCAATATGGATTATTAAAGCACACTTTATACACCAGATCACTTTCTCTCATGTAATTATATCCAATTATTCCTTGTTCTTTCAATTGTACAGCAAACACACATTTCTGAACTGCAAGAAGTTTCATATTTATCCCACATGATTTTGATCAGTTCAGGAGGATAATTCTTTCAAAATTCTATAAAGATCAAAAATAAAATGTCTCTGTTTCACCCTTTATCAACTTCTAGTTTTAAACCATTGGGCTTGATACAGCACTAGAAGATATCTTTTTATTTTTCTGAAGCTGTGTTACTTCTTTCTGGAGTTGTCGTATCTTGGCCTGCAGAATAAAACAGGAACTTTTAGGTGGAAATGTTGAATTATGAGACTTTGGAAGTTTACAACAGATACTACGACATCTTTAAAGTTGAGTCAATGATTTTATGGACTGCCTTAAATACACATGCAAAAACCCATTATCAACAATGNCTTGTCTTGTTTACCTTCACAGATCAGCCCAGTCATTGAGAAGATTTATGGCTTTGAAGAGTTGCCAGAGGCATTTGACAAGGTTTCTAGTGGGCATGCTAGGGGGAAAACTGTAATTGACATCAAAGAAAGAGCTAGACATCAGGAGACGGACACACTGAATGATGAGAATGTGGCAGCTTCTGTGGCATAGGAACAGTAAAGCTGGTGTTACAGTAACAAAAACTTGCCATTAGTTATGTCAAGAATTGGTTTTGTGGGCAGTGATATTTTTTACCTGCTAATGTTAAAGGAATGTTGTGGATGAATGTGCACAAGCATGGTGTTATACTCCTGTGTCCACTCTGCTGAAGTCTGAACACTTAAATAGAGAAAAATCTAGTAGTAAGACGCTGATTACCACCATGTTTTTTTTATGCTGTAGGTAAAGTTTGTACAGTGATATCGTAGACAACATATACCCAAAGATGTTATGTGCTCTAGGCGATATATATGCTTTATTTGGTGTAAGGGGTGTTTTTCGATGAAATGTGAACACTGTTCGTATGTACATCAAATAATATGCTGTCACTGCCGCAAATGCTCAGTGTTCTGGCATATATTGCTCTGGTGAATGCGTTATATCTCACATACATGATATAAATCATTTGTTACCAACCACAAAACCCTTCTTATCAGAGTTTTTCTCTTAAGAAACTTTTATGTAGTTGCCATTCTCTTCAAAGTAAATCGCAGAAAGTTTCCAGAAAACAGGGCATACATTTATGGGACTATGCTCAAAAATTAAAGAAGGTTAAAAATAATATCCCTACAAGTTATAATTTTACCATGAAAGTTATCTCGTTATTTGAAAAAAAAAAGTGGACATGTACCTTAACACCAATGGTTGTTAGGCATGGCACCCAAAATAGAATCTAAATTGAAATGAGCCACCACACTGATTCTGGCTAAATGCTTGCAGTGAAAAGTAACTTAGCCGACAGAAAAATAACTACACAAGACATCAAGACTATACTAGAGGTATATTTCTGTTGATAGGAGCATTTATAAATGTTTCACAATGATCACTCCCCATGAACTGTACATTTAATAAAGGAATTGGGGGAAAGTGACTTGTGAAAACAGCATGCACCTTTTTGACTTTGTATCAACATAATTTAAATTCTACAAATAAAATTAGGTTATTTTTTCAAGACGTACTCGTCTTATCATGCTATATATAATCAAATATATATACAATTAAATAAGATGTCAGTATAGAATGTCTCCATGGGATTCTTGTTAAAAGCACTTAAAAAATTATAAAATGTCTTCATTTAGTCATAAGGTGCCACATATTAAATCAGCCTTCAGCTTTAAAACAGATTCTCAAACTACTCTGACTTGCTGAAAATAAATATTCTTTCAGTATAACATTACAAACATTTTATCAAGAACAATCCAATAAAGTTTACATCAAAAATTCAGGTGCTATAAAACAAAACGTAAATATAATGCACATGCTTACAACAGAACCAGTCTTGTCCTTGGCCTTTAAGTAAAGGATATGTCCACAATTGTGCAGTATCCAGGCAGCTGTTGGTATAAGACACAATATTGTGCAGTATCCAGGCAGCTGTTGGTATAAGACACAATACTGTGTAGTATCCAGGCAGCTGTTGGTATAACACAGTATTGTGCAATATCCAGGCAGCTGTTGGTATAACACAGTATTGTGCAGTATCCAGGCAGCTGTTGGTATAACACAGTATTGTGCAGTATCCAGGCAGCTGTTGGTATAACTTACAGTGCTGTGCAGTATCCAGGCAGCTGTAGGTATAACACAGTATTGTGTAGTATCCTTGCAGCTGTTGGTATAACACAGTATTGTGCAGTATCCAAGCAACTGTTGGTATGACACACAGTATTGTGCAGTATCCAAGCAGCTGTTGGTATAATGCATAGTATTGTGCAGTATCCACGCAGCTGTTGGTATAACACACCATTTGATCACCTCTGGGCTTCATAGGAATTGCACATGTTAAAAAGAAAACTCATGCACTATAACAATCACTTCAATAAAAGGATGTTAAGGTAAACTGGACATCCTTAAAAGTTCAATATGGATTATTAAAGCACACTTTATACACCAGATCACTTTCTCTCATGTAATTATATCCAATTATTCCTTGTTCTTTCAATTGTACAGCAAACACACATTTCTGAACTGCAAGAAGTTTCATATTTATCCCACATGATTTTGATCAGTTCAGGAGAATAATTCTTTCAAAATTCTATAAAGATCAAAAATAAAATGTCTCTGTTTCACCCTTTATCAACTTCTAGTTTTAAACCATTGGGCTTGATACAGCACTAGAAGATATCTTTTTATTTTTCTGAAGCTGTGTTACTTCTTTCTGGAGTTGTCGTATCTTGGCCTGCAGAATAAAACAGGAACTTTTAGGTGGAAATGTTGAATTATGAGACTTTGGAAGTTTACAACAGATACTACGACATCTTTAAAGTTGAGTCAATGATTTTATGGACTGCCTTAAATACACATGCAAAAACCCATTATCAACAATGCTTAGTAATTTCTATGATGGAAAATGCCTTGGTATCAACATAATTTAAATTCTACTAGGAAGCTCTTTAAAATAGTAAAACCAGTGATCACTCTTGGTACATAATTATCCAAGACAGAAGACTGACCATGAATCACTCCTGCTAAAAAATCAGTTTTTTTTAAAGAAATGGTGTGTAGTCATATGACTGAGGGTCTGGGGGTCACTAAAGTCAAAAACCACTCCACAAAATTCAGATTTCTGATTTATACCAGATAGAATCAAGTCTACACTATACAGACCTGCATCTGATTAGTGGCCTCCTCCTGTTGTTTCTGCATGGTGGTAATCTTGCTCCTCAACTCCTTCTCCACCTCAAAGTTCTTAGCTTTCAGATCAGTCATCTGTGAATACAGAAGCTTGTTTACATAGTGTACAAGACACAGCGAGTGAATTGCTTATCAAGTTTTCACTGCTTTCCTCTTTCCTTTTAACACGGGTGTTTTATAAGAAGAAAATGCTTTTATATAAATGGATGCTTTTAAACAACAAAATCTACTTCTAGCACATTTTTAACAATGCATTAACAGAAACGTTAACAAGGCACCTATCACTTACTGAATAGAGATACAGTGTAAGCAATTAACTTATAATTGTTTCAACTCAATTGATTGCCAAATTTTGTCAAAGGCCCTACCTTCCTCTCCTTTTCCAGGAGTTGTTGGTCTTTCTGCTGGATTTGCTTTTTCAGCATTTCCACTTCCTCGCGCAGCTGCGTCAGAGCCACAATGTTGTCTGAGCTGGCAGGGTCTCCAAGGCCATGGTCATCTGTACTGGCCACAGTGGACAAACTAGAACCAAACAGACTCCTTGGAATTTCTTTGGTACACCCTGTTTATAGACTGGAGTTACTTTAAAGGACAAACTCAAAAATTACAAAAATGGCATTTTTTAAGATCAAATGAGCATTACTTTTCAATTTGAAAATGAAAATATTTAAAAGGAAGCCCACTAAAACACATACCTCTTTGTTGGAGTCAGACCATTTGAGGCATTTCTTTCCAATTTAGGTTTCTTGCCTCCATGTTGTTCTTGGTTGTGAGATCTAAATAAATGGTAAGATCAATCTTTTTTCACTACTCAAATAAAGAGGCAAAAACTTCCCGACTCTGGGAACTATAATGGAAATAACCAACACCAACCAAAAGTAAAACTATCGCAGCACAGTATCCAGATGTGTATGATCAAAATGATATCTGATTCCACTGGCCTGAACTTTAAACTTCTGAGAGAGAGACAGATGGAGTCATGTTAAAAGGAAACTTTATTATGATAACATGGACCATCTTCTGTGCTGTTACCTTGATAATAAACATCAACTGAGAAAATAGACGTACTGCCTTAAAAACTATCACAGTGGTACTTACTTTTCACTCCCATGGTGAGTTTTGGACTTTTCAGCATGTGACTTGTTATCTTTGCTGTCTTTACTGTGTTTGTGATGATGGGAAGAGTGGTGGTGATGATGATGGTGATCTTTGTTTTCCTTCACCTTCTCACCATTGTTACTCCTCCTCTTATGATCCCGTGAGTGAGAGCGATGATGATGGTGGTGGTGGTGATGATGATGTTTACTGCTACTCGTACTACTACTTTCATGATGAGGTTCTTTACTGGATTTCTCTTTCTTAGGAGTCATTTCATTGTCTGTGAGTTTCTTAACATCGGCAGGTGTACCCGTGCTGCCTAATAAACCAGGTGTGCCACTACTCTGCTGACTGTCTACACTGGACAACAAATTTGTGTCTGTACGTCCATTTTCTTGCCTTTGCTTTTTAGCTTTAGCTAGCACCCTTTTGTAGGCCATAGTACACAGCCAACACAAGAGTTTTCCATCCACCTAAATATGGAATTTTTAAAAATCTTTTTCAGTTTAATTTTTTAAAATATGTATGTATGTATGTATGTATGTATGTATTTGCACCCATTCAGTTCTTTTAATTATCTACAAAAAATAAATGTCAGTGTAAAATTTGTATTTCTAAAATCATCTATCTGAAGAACAAGCGACAGTATTTAAGTTTTGTTTCTGAAATCCTCATTCTCAACAACAGTGTAAGAAGTTTGTTTCTAAAATCACCCATCTCAGGGATGAGTTACAGTGTAATGTGTTGGGTTCCTGTACCTTCTTCTTGGCCTCATCACTCCTGTCAAAAGCACACTTCTGTTTACACTGCTCACAGGTCTGAGGTGAGCCCCACTTCTTCTCAGAGTTGGCACATCTTTGACACTTGTTCCCAATGAAGGCAGCCAAGATATTGCAGTATTCACAAGTTGTAGGCTGAAAATTCACCACACATCTCTGGTTAAAGTACGTTTTGAACTTAACATAATAAAACAAGATTTACCTACAGTGTATTCACATGCATTTCATGCTAAATTAAATTTAGTATTAAAAAGTGGTACATTGTTTGTACAAATAGTAATTTTCACCTTATGATGTTGGGTAAAGGTATTTTTTTGAAAATTTATTTCTACAGTCACGGAATCACATTTAGTTTGCAGCTGCATAGCATACTTGCCTTTCCATAGGATTTGACACACTGAGCACACTTCTTACAAATAGAATTTGTATTTCCCTTACTGGAAGAATAAGTTTTAAAGGAACATTTAAATCTATCACATTATATTTTCATTCATTAATTTTAATTTCTTTTTTTTTTTGTTCATTTTGTTTGTTTATTTCACAAGCTAAAATGAAATTTAGCTTAAGTTCTTGCATTTGGTTTTCTGTTAAAGCAAAGAGATTCTAAGCAATGTAAAAAACAACACTGAGCTGGAGTGAAATCTTTTTTTAAGATTCAATTTCATCACATACTTACTCTTTTATTTGGAACTCTGCCCTACAATAGGTGCATTTTACAGTAGGGTAAGCATTACGACATTCCTGAAAAGAATAATAATATACAACTGTACATCAATCTGAGAAAATGAATTTATGTGGTAAGAACATCATTTCAGAGAGAATCTAGTACTGCCACCATATGCAGTATCATACATCCATATAGAACTGTTTATCAATGTAAACAAAATCATATTAGTGATCAACAACCTGAAGATTACAGTCAAAATTTGTAAAGATGGTTATAAAGACTGGACAATCACACTTACTAGTCAATGTAAACATACAATGATTTTCGAAATGCACCTGCACTGTCTGCAGTGAAGACCGTTGCATTCATTTAATTAAGACTTAGTACTAACAACGACAGACGACCAAGCGATTTGTACATTTTAAGGCTTTTGATACAGATATTTTTCTAGGATCACTTTAAGAGTGGTTTCAATATGGTTTGAATTACTTTCAAGGGGAAACAGATAACATCTACTGAGCAGACAAAGGGACGTAACCAACTGCCTCAGTTTTCGGCAAATGCACTAGGTGGAAAGAGATTGAACTCACTTTACAAAGTTGATCTGCGGGAGAGAGTTCTTCAAACGGATGCCTGCTGTTGCACTTAGTACATGCAAATAATGCTGCCATAACCGTGAAGTCAGCAATGCATGGAAACGGTCAAATTACAGAAAAATTCACTCAAGTCGTAAGTTTGGATACGAGATGCTAATAGCCGGAAGTCACACGCACTGCAAGATGGGAGAAGTAATCATTGCAATAAAGACACCGAAAAACAAGGCAGATTTATTCGGATTTTCTTACGTTATTTGAAAAATCAATAACTGAGATAATAATCTTCTATAAAAATTGCCTTTGCGAATTTTTAATCTTACTGAATCATTTTGTCCAATCAGAAAATTTCATATTCAAATCCAGTCGCGGCCCGAGGACCCGGATGTTATGATATGGTGTTGTTGTTGAACCTTGTTGTAACAGTACGTATGCAGCTGCGTGATTTGAGAATCTGACAAGCTATGGCTAGTCTTTATAGCCCGGTAAGATTTTAAAATACAGGAACATTTTTTGCGATTATTAAGTTTGAAGTTGCAGTTGTTTTGTTGTTGGATTATTAGATTACATTCAAACGAACATGATTACTACTGTAGTACTAGAATCCAAGATAAATCCTAGAGGAGTAAAAGCACATATATCGCCGGCGCATCGCTACTCTCTTTATAAGTTCATGTTCCATACAATAAACACCTTAAGTCAGGCAAAACATTCATATTTTAAAATATTTACGATTAATTTATCGCGCTGAACTTTGTAATATTAAGTCACGACAACAAATTACAATTGATTGTCTAAGCATATATACCCTTACGAAAATTTCCTATAGGATTTCCTATAGGATTTCCTATAGGATTTCCTATAAGATTTCCTATAGGA
>NW_019774848.1:0-134795 GCF_001039355.2 Lingula anatina | reverse complement strand
TATATATATATATATATATATATATATATATATATATATATATATATATATATATATATATATATATATAAACTTCAAGTGAAAATCGTGAAGAAATTAGGTAGGTTTTATGTGATGACAATAATGATAATTTTGCAGTTTCCCCTTACATGCGTTTTTCTAAATAATGTGACTTTGAGCAATATCGCTGTTTTTCAAATGATATATATGGCAATCCATTATTAACTTGAGATGTTTTGACAAGAAACGTCAAGTCCATGTCACCACATAACTGAATTAGTTTCAGCTAGTAAAAATCAGACTCAATCCAGTGGCGGATTTAGAGGGGGGGGTTTCACATCCATGGACCCCCTTTCAAGTATCCCTGGATCCGCCCCTGCAATCTAGGTGGACGGTGGGGGGAGATACTGTAAAAGCACCTACTATTCAATTTGTCTGCTTTAATGTTGTATTTCAGACGAGACCATCAGCAGCATATTCAAGCTATAGGTCACCCCTGAGGCCAGGAATGTACACAAATTACAGAGATAGGTCAATGGTAGATGATACATCCACTGTCCATGGCGAGTATCCACCAACTCGACCCTTCATCAATACTGATTACACCAGATCTCCTGCAAAACCAGTGTCAGCATTGCCTGAGAATGATAGGCAAGGTAGTGAGTACAATGTGTGCTGTGGGGAGAGTTTTCTTTTCAGATTACGTGGTTAGACTCCTGCTTGGTTGAGTGTTCTGCTCACTAAGGAGCTATTCCACAGAATTTCTTCCATGTTAATAATATTTTGTTTTTTATTATCATATGTAATACTCATATGAATCTTAGATCTTTTGAAATAAAATAAGAAAACAAAAGTAGAATAAATAACGTGGAAGCTTCCACAGTAGAGAAATCTCAGGAAATGACTTTTAACTGTTGATTGGCAAGGGTCACTAAAGGATAGAAAAAAGTCTTAAGTAAATTTATTCCTTTTAGCAAATATGTATGTGTCATGTGCACTATAAACCTTTATCATTGAATGATAAAATTTGAAATTATTTCTGTTGTTTACTATGTTTACTCACCAGGTGTGATGGGAGCATTAAAAAGCCTACAGGATAAGATAAGGAAATTAGAGTTGGAGAGATGCATGGCTGAGGGCAATTTAAAGAACTTGGCCTCGGAGACCTCCCGCTACAGAGACATGTTACAAAGGGAGCAAATGACACAGGATGCTGCCACGGCAACTGCTGTCTCTAGGCAATCACAGGGTATTGTATTGCTATTTTTTTTTCATTAATTTTTAAAATTGATTTTTTATCTATAATTTTTTATTTAATTTTATTTTTACTTGTTAACTTTTATTCTACATCAGTTCTTGTCTGTGTCATATTTAGAACAGATATGCAAAAGAAACTATTTGAGATTGAACTTTCAATGTAGACATCAACTGATGTATTAGCCCTGTGTTTTTCTCATCAGAGTTGGAGTCCCAGCTGACTGCAGCTGAATCAAGATGCAACCTGCTGGAGAAACAGCTGGAATACATGAGGAAGATGGTCCAGAATGCAGAGAAGGACAAGGAAATGGCGGTGCACAGACACACCATGCTGGACAGGAGGAAAGAGGAGGACCTCCAGGCTGGTTTACAGTCACAGTTAGATAAGATTGCAGAGCTGGAGAGAGAACATCTAAGATTAACAGCCACACAGTCTCTAGCTGAGGTAATGTAGTGGACAAATACTGAGACATGGTTGCTTTTAAATAGCAATACAGAGAAGTGAATTGGTAATATAACTGGTCAGTAAATATCATTAGTAAACCATTCTTTAAATACTTCCAATGAATAACCTGATCTCGACTGTTTTGTCTAAGTGATTATGCTTGGTATTTGCAGAATAAGATTAGGGGTTTGGAAGAAAGGTTACAAGAAGAACAACACCAGAGAAAACTTATTCAAGAAAGAGCTGCAGAGGTAATGTCTGCATTTTAGTAGCAACAGATGGTGCGCTTTCCTACATTACATTTTGTGTCATTGTGACAGCAGAAAAAATACATTAAAATATATTTCATATCAGAAGAAGTAATCTGTTACATACTATGATATTAAGAGAAAGAGAGAGGAAACTAAAATATGCGGTCATATTTAAATGATACTTTACAGGTTAGCTATGCATATGTAGTGGATCATTGGAGAAAACTGGTAAACCAGTCTGTTACTAAGTGGCATGTTTGAAGGACAGAAAAATGTTTTGATACCTCGCATCATCCTGTTGACAGACCTTGATTATTAATAGAGTAAATAATCTTCCAGTGTGTATCATTGACTGTATAACAGGCTACCATAGCTGCTGAAGTGGATTGCTTCTCCCTGTTTTTCCACCGATTGCTGTTAGCTTAATTTTGATTTCTGTTACATGAAAATATTCTAGATGAGTTGAAAGTCTTCCTGTTTACAGACTGAATTATGATTCTTTTAATGTTTTGATTTTAGTAGCACCAGATGGTTATGCCTGGTATTTGCACAATAATATTATAATTCTTTTAGAAATGGTGAGGTTGACTGAGAATTATGTGCATGGATGTGCCCCTTTCTCTGTGTGTGCTCTGAAATTTTAGTTGCTTTTTATTTCATATAACTTACATCAGTTAAAGGAATCGTATACATGATTGTGGTGCAAGAGAATGCAATTGGCAAATTTTCTTTGGGTCCCAAGCAATTTCTAGCACATAGTGATCCGAGTGTTCATTTACAAGCTGCGCACTCCTTGCATCATCACTTTATAAGGACGAATAAAAAAATAATGAAGTTTTTGAGCACAAAGTAGTCACTTCATCAAGGGATGGAAAATGACTTTAGATATTAGCACAGGCTGTTTAAAATGAATTTAAATCTGTGATTATCCGTCATACTGTCTCTTTAAGACAGCAGTTTGATATCAAGTTCAATCTCCTTACAGCTCCAGACAGCAGCCGAGACAAACCGTATCCTTCTGGAAGCCGTCTCCCCTCAGCACAGCAGAGCAGAGGACCACAAACCCACAGCAAAGAGGAAAAAGAAAAAGACAACAGCCAAGAAATCCACAGCATCTTCACAAAAACCACCCGTTGACCCCACGAACCACTACAGGCTGAACCTGAATGAAATTCCTTTTGTGGCAGGAAAAGTATATAAAACATGATATTTGATAGACATAAACTCATTTATTATTCTGCTGCTAAAACATTGGGATACAATGGGTTTAGCAACAGAAGTTTGATGATTGCCATGCAGTCATGCCAGTAAATGTGGAGCACAATCATTTCAGAAAAAAACTCCTTGTTGAAAAGGAGAAAAGCTCAAAGGAAGCTTTAGTCCTTGTTCAATGCAAAACGTTTGTGATGTACAGTGTGAATTGAGTGTTTATGGACATCTGTTTGATAATTTGTTGAAGCAGGTTTGTCAGTGTAATGTCCTCAACTGTAATGTGTAACAAATGGTATCTGATCCTTTACTGTATTCCTCATTCACAGGCAGTGACCCCCAGCCATGCCCTAGGTGCTAATGTCCAGCAGGTCCTCTCCTTGATGAAGAAGCACAATCCTTCTCTGTGTGCTGCAGCCAGGAAGAATGGCTTGGTGAGGCGGAGCACAGCGAGTGCATCCTCGGCGTACACTGGCAGCAGCAGTGAGGAGGGCGACCTGGCGGAGCTGATGGTGCAGCTACAGGATGAGTTTGCTCAGATGAGTTTGTGAGTCGAGCTAAGAGACCATTCCCAAAGACTATCATACTAACTTTGGATCGATCTATCTCCAAGGGGGTTCTCACTAAATTCCTATCAAGTTAAGCAGCTTAGATGTCTGGCACGCCCACTGAAGCTGTTAAAGGGTATTTGACTATCCTTTAGTGACTTGGTAGGTGTGCCAAATATATAAGCCGTTTAAGCTTAAAGCAAATTAGCGAGAAACCCCTTGGAGATGGGTAGATCCAGTTAGATCAATCTAGGCATGGGAACCCAGTCTAAGTATATTCAAAGTGATGTCCTCTTAGAGCATTTCAAAAGTTGCCACATCTCTCAAAGAATCATATTCATTGTGGTGGAAATATTACTGTTATTAGAGAAGAGAATACTATGCCTCTGTATATAGTACATAGTACTAGTGTGCAATGTCCCAAAGTCCTAAACACAATTCACTTTTCTTCCTTATAGACCTCATCATGGTCTTTTATTGTGTTAACTTGTCATCTTAATGTGTTATTGTGTGTTTACAGTGAACACCAGGAGTTGTTAAAGCAGATTAATGAGGCCAGGGTCTACAGGTTATAACTTGTTATATTAATGTGTTATTGTGTGTTATAACTTATCATCTTAATGTGTTATTGTGTGTTATAACTTGTCATCTTAATGTGTTATTGTGTGTTTACAGTGAACACCAGGAGTTGTTAAAGCAGATTAATGAGGCCAGGGTCTACAGGTTATAACTTGTTATATTAATGTGTTATTGTGTGTTTACAGTGAACACCAGGAGTTGTTAAAGCAGATTAATGAGGCCAGGGACTACAGGTTAAGGGAGGACTTGGAGAGGGAGCTGGACCACCTGGTGGCCAGAATGGAGGCCAAGGGAGACCAGATTGCAAGGCTGAAGAAACACCAGGAAAATGTAAGTTGACCTGACTGGAGGAGGGGGGGGGGGTCATACAGCCTTGGAAAGTGCTTGATATAGCTCTGCTCTTTGAATTCAGTTTGTGGCCTTTAGAGGTACCTGAAATTGCAAATAACCTTGAAAGGGGCTTGTATTCCAGCATTTTTGTCCTTGAAAAGTGCTTGAATTGGATAATTAAGCAATTTGTCAATAAGTATTTTCAAATCTTGTCAATTTAACCTGAATGTTGTTTGTAAAATTCTGCTGTAGACAGATTTTCACAGGGTTGCATGAATTTGATGATTCTAGGAAACTAAAAAAAAATTATTATTCATTCATTTTCTTATGTTATTTCTCTCTGTTTTTAGTTGCAAGAACTTCGGTTAAAAAAGAAGAAGAAGAAGCCCCGTCCACAGTCGGCCCCTCCGTCCCAGTACACGACCAATGGCAGCAGCAGCGGAGAGGTCCAGGTGACCACCACCATCAAGACCAAGGGCCACGGTGCTGGGAAAATCCACGCAGTCCCCACTGCTGGTACCAGGGCAGCCCTGAACTTGTTAAAAGACATGAGGAAATTACAGACTTCTCTTAGGAAAGATGATCTCAGCTGGGAGTAGGCTCCTACTTGATTATATGAGCAGCATGGAGGGATGGAGATTATATCATAGTTCAATTTTTATATACTTGCAAGTGTCAGTTTACTGTCCTGAAAAGTTGGTAGTCCTTGCCTGCACTTTCTGTGGAGATGCAACAACCTAATGCTCTTAGAGATAGTAAAAAATGATTGAGTTTTTAAAAATGTTATTATATTATGTTTATTAAATGAACCAAAATGAAAGAAAAGACCACATATTCATCTTCACATTTTGTGGATCATTGACAAAACAAGCCTTAGGTCTAGAAGGAACCTGTTCTATTGGTGCTAAAGAGCAGAAGCAGGACATTGTACAGCATGTTATCCCATACAGCCTCTCATTTTACAACACCATCATTGTTCATACCAGCTCTTTTAATGTATATTTAATTTTAACCGTGGTTTTTTACATTAACTTTATTTGTTGTATTCATATGACCTTCTCAGGTTTGCTGTTTACGGTATGTTTGCGTGTATAGTAGATTAACCAGTATAATTTTATGATATATATATATATTATGTTGTCATCATACATTTATTCAAAAATAGTTCTACTTACTGATTGTGTATCAATGCAAAACTGAAGATCTTACAATTTTGTAAAATTACTGATAAATGAACACAATAAACCAATATGTTGAAGAATTTAATGTTGTTGATTTTAGAAAAAAATAAAGGTTTCATAAAGAACGCTACTCCCAACAGAATAGAGCATTTAAAACGCCATGTTGGAATTTCCATTGTGTGAACATGAATGACCTGGAAAACCATGAAATAATTTTCTAGTGTGAGTTGTACTGTTTAAGTGCATGATATGACTTCTTTTTAATTAAGAAAATGTGATGGATTCAGTGATAAGAATGAATGAAAAAGACATAAATGATGTGGAGCTCTGGTAGAAAAACAAAGTCGGTATGAATCTTCGGCCACTGAAAATGTATATGTGCATGTATACAACGTTATTGGTAGCCTTATAAATTACACTACAAGGCGAGCATGTGTCCCCTCTTGGCCGTTTTCATGAGCAACCAGCATTTGCATTATATCGGTGAATAGTATGTAGTACTTTAATCTCATATCCTTGTTACATAAACTAGGAAGCAGAAGGTAAGAGGTTCATGCAAATATGATCGTGATATGCATAGCCTTACTAAGATTATGTACAAAGAAACCAATAACGATCTCCTTATGTCATCTGGCTGCAGGGGTACCCCCCCTTTGTATCTAACACAGATTTACTTTACTTGGTCTCCGAGTCTGGGTCTTTCAGTTTCACTTACAGTTTTATAACAAGTCATTTTGTGTTACCAGAGTATCCGCCATGAACTGATCAACGCTTATGAAACACAAAGTTGAGCAATTTGGAGCTTAAGTGCCATATAAATTCACCTGATAATACATACCCCACAAACCTGATCTGTTGGTTATTTAATTTACACGGGAAATCATGACCGAATTTTCCTTCACCAACGTTTAAAGTATACTTTACCGGGTGCTTTAGCCAAATCTAACTTTTTGGAGAAAAAAGCAATTCTCTCCAACTCACAAATCATTGATTGGCCAATCCCTACACCTTGATACAGTGCATGTTTTGCAACATTACTAATTAGATGACTGAATTTTACAGCCATTCTACTGTACTGGTAATGTTGTGGTTCATTTAGACCACAATATTGACACCGGGGACTTAAATTGAGTATTATCATTTTAAGGTCAGAATGGAGAAAGATAATTAGCTTTGTAGGAAATAAAGACGTATAAATATGACTTTGTGACATTTCAGCTTGTCTTAAACGATACGTCTTTGTTTTGATGTGAAGAAACAAGAGTTCTAGATCGTGACATGATTTGATAGTAAAATTTGCTTAAGATAACATTGCTATGACAGAACACCAGATAAAGTACCTTGATATGAGAAGCATACTAAAGTGTGACACTGTTTGTAAAATCACTGTTGTCTTTTGACATTTTTCATACATGTATTATGCAGTTTGACTTTCTTAATTTAACCAAAATAATTTTGTTTTCTTGATGAGCAGCTCCATATGCAGAAGGCCAGATTCTTCCTGTTCTTTTCCTCGTGTCTGCACATTCCCAGAGCCTCCATTTTCTTTGCAATGGGAGACATGGCCTCCAAGATGAAGATGCCTACAGAGGAAGAGGCATTGCCAGGTCAGATACCCGCTGCATGCCAAATCAGAATGATACAGAACTGAGTGAATGCTTTCAGTCCTCCAACATCATCTTTTCTGTGTCTAAAACTATGAGATATGGCTTTTATCAAAACTGGTCTTGTCACAGAGGAGATGCCAACAAAATATTTATTATGCAAACTCTTCAATACAGGATTGTGTGTGATTCATGATAGTTTTCACTTATTCACACTGTATGAGAATACTTGAGCCGTGACCAAGGTTGAATGAAAAGACAAAAAAACTTGATTAAATTTCAAAATTATTATACAGTGTGAATAAGTTAAAGCATCCATTATGCTGGAAACTTCTGGTGCTCCATGTGCCAATGTTAGTAATAGAAAGAACTTAGACATGTGACGTAATGGTTATTATTAGCTCAAACTTGGCTCAAAGCATATCAGATGTCTTGACTTTTAACCAGTACATGGATGTGAGACAGTTGTTACAAAGATGAGGAACAAGAAGAAGAACTGGATGTGTATTCTCTGTCTGGAGCCCTGACAGTTCACCAACCTAAATATTTACCATGTTTTAGTTTTAATGCCAGCAAGCTTGGTTATATTAGAAATATAAATAACAGTGTTAGAAACTGATTATTTGACCCCCCCCCCCAAATTACACCCTGTCCCATCCCTTCAGCAGAAGATTTGGAAATGCTTTCTTTTATTCATTGTTTGCCTCCTACAGTGACAAATGAAGAAGGTATTTGATTTGGTTTCAAACCATGTGAAATCAAGACTTCATGTCACTGACTCTTTTTGTAATGTAATAAGACAGAAGGCACTTGTTTGTTTTTAGTAGAGATGCCAATATTCTGAGATCATAAAGTTTTTTGCCATTATGAGTTAAAAAACATTTGGATTGTTGATGTTGGAGGGAGGAAATGTATTAACAAAATGTCGAAATATTTTTTTCAGTAGATTTCCACGACCACTGACGTGATTCTTTTAAAATTATGATTCTAGTTCTGCTTCAGTTAAAGAGAATGAAGTACATACTTTCATATATAAACAGTCATACCACAGATTTGCACCTATATTTAATACATTTTAAATGGAACCAAAATGAAAGGATTTGAGAAATAAATCCCAATATTGAGTTGATAAATAAAGGACCTGTTCATAGAATATAGCACCCAAAAAACTAACCTTTGGAATGTTATTTGTTCTAGGAAGAGACAAAAAGATCATAGTTTCCAACACTCATGCAGCCAACAAGAATCCCACAGTGCCCCCTTTCCCAGACAATATGAAGATGTTCATGTTTGGTAAGTGAACACAGATCTTCTCATTTATAATGTTACACAGTGAATATTTATGTCTGGCAATTTTTGTCTATGGAGTAATACTGGCATCTTTTTCCAAGAAGTTTCAACAGTACATTCATTTTACTTTTCTTGTCAGGCATGGGTTGCTTTTGGGGTGCAGAAAGAAAATTCTGGAAAATGTCAGGTGTTTTCTCTACTCAGGTAGGTTGTATTACAATGCATGTTTTCACCTGTTTGTAGAAGATAGTCTGAAAAAGTGATATGTTAAAAAAATACTTTGAAAAGAATGAGTGTGGCATATTTTGTTTACAGTGCACTTGGGTGTTTCATGTTATTCATAAATGTCTGATTTCTTATTCTCATTCTCTTGTTCTTGTTCTCCCACTGAATCATATTCATTGCCTGGTGAAACATGTCCTTTATTGCATTTATATCACCTTTCACCTGGAATGTTTCTCTTCTATATTAATTTCTTCATTTATTGAATGTCTACATGGAAACCAGTCACTTAATTCATCCATAAGTTAATTACTAGTAAAATTTTGGACATTGACTAAAGTTATCCTGGTAAAAACTCAAAGTAGGCATTTGGCTTGGAAGCACTTTATTTGAATCATGAAATCTTTTTTAAGCTAAAATAATGACCTTTTTGTTTGCAAGGAATAAAGTTATAAAAAATTTGTTCAACAGAAAATGCAGTTTAGCTATTGAAAACTTCACTGAATCAAAAAAAAAATAAAAAACTTCCAAATCTGAAACTTGGTCTAATGCTGGAAAACCTTGCATACATGTCAGACTTTTAATATTTGACATATTTGCAACATTTTGTCCCTTTTAAGTCTAATTTGCCACAGGAAATGTTCAAGTTGTGATCTTTTAACCTGAGATATTTCAACTGTTTGTTCTCCCTGCCCAAGTTTTCATTTACAATAGTTATATATTGCTCGTATGAAGAATTTCCTGTGAGAGTTTGGATTGACTCTCTGGGATAGAAGTAGCTCACATTACATTGTATAAATAATAATCACTAATGCTATTTTCCAGGTTGGTTATGCTGGGGGTTTCACCAAAAATCCCACATATGAAGAAGTGTGCACAGGACAAACAGGCCACAATGAAGTGGTCCGAGTTGTATATGATCCCGCCAAGGTGGACTACTCTGCACTTCTCAAGTTGTTCTGGGAGAGTCACAACCCCACCCAGGGGATGCGTCAGGGGAACGACGTGGGCACCCAGTATCGCTCTGGAATCTACTACTATGATGATGACCAGAAGACACAGGCTCTTGAATCCAAAGAAACCTACCAGAAGGTTCTGTCCAGGAATGGCTACTCCACTATCACCACAGAGATCCTCCCAGCTCCAGAGTTCTACTATGCAGAGGATTATCACCAACAGTATCTGTATAAAAACCCCGGGGGGTATTGTGGACTGGGAGGTACAGGGATCAGTTGTCCCATAGGACTGAAGACCAAAGACAAGGATGAACTGTGACTAGGCAGATCAGGGAAGAGCAACTTGTAATAGAATTCAGGCCTGCAATATTGTCAGTTTTGTTGATATATGGCCTATGATTTCTTTAAGAGACTCAGTATTTTATTATCATTCATGCAAAATGTGATTAAAGATGTTTTAACTGGGAGAGAAGACTTCATTACCAATCATGTTTTAGTGTAATCTGGCACTACTTATCCACCTAGCCTAAGGAGAAGCTTACAAAATGCACAACTTTCTACCTGCTGGCTGAGTTATTTTATTGTCTGTTGTTTTAGAGACCATTCCCAGACCCTATCGTACTAACTTTAGATCGAACTATCTCCGAGGGGATTCTCGCTTAATTGCAATTAACTTAAGCGACTTAGATGTCTGTCACACCTACTGAAGCTGATAGAGGTTAATTAACTATCGTTAGGAGCTTTAGTAGGAGTCCCAGACATCTAAGCCGCTTAAGTTGAAAGCAATTTAGCAAGAAACCTGTGTGGAGATGGCCCGATCCTGTTAGATCAATCCAGGGATGGGAACCCAGTCTTAGTGTAACCTGGCACTGTTTACTCATCTACCCAGCCTGAGGAGAAACTTACAAAATGCACAACCTTCTACCTGATGGCGGAGTTATTTTATTGTCTGTTGTTTTACGACTTTTATATTGTGCCTGTGACAGCCGTGTTCCTTATAATGACCTGTGATGACACTGATCTGAGTGTTATTTATATTGTATTGTCTTATTAAGTATTAACATAAATTATTATAATAAAATCATTTTTAAACAAGAGAATTATTCAGGTTATTTCCCCTGTCATAAAGCAGATTGATAAGCTGCATACACCGACCTGTGCCCAGAGGTCCGTTCATTGGCACATCCGAGCCTTTATCAGAATAGCATGTGGAATTCAGTCATTATATTTATGATGGGTGACGGACACCCCATTTCCATACTTAGATCGATCTTACAGGATCGATCCATCTCCGAGGGGTTTTTCACTAAATTGCTCTTCTGCCTGGCACGCCTACTGAAGCAGTTAGGGGGAAATTAACTATCGTTTATCTATGTATGGGAATGGGGTCTGAGATTGGTTTTGTTAACGACTCCGACTAAGATCAAACTGCATCATATTGCCTTGTTTGGGCGTGTTGATCCATTAGAGGTAAATTACAAGGAAATCTTTCAAACTTGAGAATATACATCTGTATATGGTAGAGTGTTTGTCGCGAGAAGCAGCTGTGACTGTACGGTTGAGAGCGTTTTGTTAACTCGTCTAAGACCCCATTCCCAAAGATTAGGTCGATCTACTTTAGATCGACCTAACTCCCTGGGGGTTCACGCTAAATTGCAGGCACCATAGTTAATTACCCCCTTACAGCTTGTAGTAGGCGGGACGGACATTTAAGCCGTATTATATGACAGTAATCTAGTGAGACTCCCCGCGGGGATGGATCGATCTAAAAGCTCTGGGAATAGAGCCTAAGTGATGTCTGTGGACAGAGAGTTGGGTATATCCTGTCAACTGATGTAAGTGATGTCTGTGGACAGAGAGTTGGGTATATCCTGTCAACTGATGTAAGTGACGTCTGTGGACGGAGAGTTGGGTATATCTTGTCAACCAATGTAAGTGACTTCTGTTGCCCTTCTTTTGTCAAACTATATTGGTTCGTAGTTTCAGTTCAGTTCCTATGTGTGTTTCTAGACTAGGCAGTCTAGTTTTAACCTTGTTTTAAACTTTGTGTAATTAACGGTTTCATTTTGTCGCAAAAAAATCAAAGGGAGATAGGCGTCTCCCAAAACGTGACCAGACGATGGGAAACGTCTAGCTTTTCCAGCACACCCCTTTTCTTTCATCAGAAATACAAAAAGTGTCCTTAATGTTTTATCTTAAATATCAAATTTGGAATTGCTTTTTTCCGTGCAGTTCTGTTTTCTTAAAGTTAAATCGTTGCTACCACTGTTAGAAGAAGCCAGCAAGTCAGTTGCGGAGCATATTTTCTCATGAAAGACGGATTTTCACCAAAAATCCGTCTTCCAGACTCTGTCCCATGAGATTCATGTAATATACCAAGATCTATTGCAGATATGCAGACATATTAAGGAAAGGAAATTACTCCTGGAAATGCCTTGCAGTACTTTTATGAGTTATCCGGGTGCAGCATAATAAATGTGCGATGAAATGGCGTTTTTTTCTCTACATGAGGTGACTCACGTCCATTTATACATTATATTATGTTTGTTATTTTTCAGCTAAATTAAGTACTTAAGAAATCGAAAATCGATGAAAGAAACGTAGAAGCAAAGTTCTTCCCATCAACAAAATGGTTTTGGTTGATCTTAGACCAGTTGTTTGTGCGAAGGATGTAAACTAAACCGCCATGTTAGATGAACCGCGTGTACCCCTGCGTAACTTCATGTCCTCGGGCTGCTGTTGTTTTGTATCGCCTTACTTCATCAAAAGAACAATAGTTCTAAGTTGAGCATAGAGCTTCTACGGTTTTTATTTCACGAGCTTTGTTTAACATCATGTTTCAATCACTTGAAATTAATGCTCACAAAAAAATGTAAACCCTTCATTAATAGTGGGCTTTGCAATGTTACATATGTTGTTTATTTGTTTGTTTATTTGATAGCTTGCTTGCTAGCTTGTTTTTCGTTTTAAACGCAAAATCAAAATTTATAAATTTGATTTTAGTGGCAACCTCCTAATTGTTGCAATCATAGAAAATCTTCATGATCATATTTGGTCGGTTGTTTTGAAGTCTACAAAATGTTCATTTTAATTAGTCAGTGTTTTAAAGGCAGCTTTTTCTCACTTCAACATCTTTTTTATATCTTTAGAGCTTTTCTGTCGGTGTTTAGTTTTGACGCGTCTTCTCGGTGTGATGTTGTCGTTAATTGGATTAGCATTGTGCGATGTGCCGCATACGGTTCCATGTTTGAAGTACCTAGAGGATGCATTTGGCCTGATGTCCAGTGAAAAGACCAATACACAGGTTAGATAACACAAGACGAAGACAGACTACCCGCCACTCGGATGTTGCAACACAAATAATTATAATCGCCCATTTCCGTACTTTAATTGAAAAAAAGGAAAACACTTGTAGTTATTTGAGGAAACGCCTTCGTTTTGCCCAATGAACAAAACTGGACTCCCATTACATTGGTTAGCACAGTGAAATAGTTTACCAACTCGTTCATTTCATTTCCTAGACATCTGTAGGCTGCAATATGGGTGCTGAGGCGTTACAGGAACGTGGCAAGAACACATGTGGACTAGGCAGATAAATGGGTGGCTAAGGGGATCGAGTTCACTTTTAGCCCCCTCTATCTCTTTGTAGTGGTCTGCCACAGAGCTAATGGGGCTTGTAATGCCTCTCCCTCCGACCACAGGTAGAACCGGGATAGAACCTGGCTTCTTGGAAATGCACGTAGGGACCATTCCCAGACACTATCGTACTAACTTAAGATTGATCTATCTCCAAAGGGACTCTCGCTAAATTGCTATCAATTTAAGCGACTGTCTGTCGCGACTACTGAAGCTGCTAGGGGGTAATTAATTATCGTTTAGCAGGGGGTGATTAATTATCGTTTTATTAATTAGCAGCCGGCGTTCCAGAGATCTAAGCCGCTTAAACTGAAAGCAATTTGGCGAGAAACCCCTTAGAGATGGATCGATCCTGTTAGATCGATCTAGGCCTGGGAACCCAGTCTTACACTGATCCTCAGAAAACATTCTAAGGTGGGGTCATCCCTTAAGCCCAAAGCACGCATTGCACAAGTATTATTTTTTTCAAGCGTCTGCCAAAAGAACTTAATGCAACAAATACACAAATGGCTATGGTCAGCTTGATAGTTTACGTAAAATCGATTAAAATTTTTACTGGTTAGGAAAAAAGATTAGAAACGCAAACATCGTCACCTACAGTGACAAACAAAATTACTGATGTTGTTTCTGGACAGTTAAAATATGCCAGCGTCACACAGGGGAATGGGTTTGTTTGTCACTGCTCATTGGGAACTGGCTGGCTATTAAGTTGCATGAATCTAAACAGTCGCCAGTTATCCTATGGAAGTAGGGTGCCAAAGTCGGCCACAGCATTGCTTACTAACTCGTGTATTCTGACAGATTCTCTTTCACATCGACACAGGAGAGGCGTTTCTGGAGACTGGGAAACAAGCTTGTGAAAATGAAGGGTTACATCTAAAACCTTGTCTAATGGAACGTAAGCGACGCTGAGTGGACCGCCGCAGTCGCCGAGGTCCTGCAATGATTCATTAATAACGCGTCCTGGTCCGCACACCCCGGCTCCCGTCCTGCCTGTGTGATAGAGGCATTCCAGCCAGTTCTCTGTGCAATGTATTCCAATATATTAATCACAAGATAACAGTCTTCAAGGAACGCGCACGCCGCAGAAACATACCGAATATCTAGATAGTGTTAATTGGTGTCAGAAAGGGCAAGAACTCTTCCTGCGCCCTTGGACGAGTAGGAGTGATGTGTTTTTCTTCTGTTCTTCGGCCAATTCGCTCTTGCTACTTCAATGGAGCTTGATTTACTTATTTAAACAGTTTTTTCTCTATTGGAAAGAAAGAAATTACCACAAGGATGAACACAATTCCCCACGTGACTTCTTGGCAAGCATTTAGTGTATATACCTGATTAGAGGGTTGTGAAAGTAAAAGTCCGGTTCTGACGAACGCAGCTTGAGCGCAACCTGCGTAGACAGACCACAAACGTGGACTGTGGAGAAGGAAGCCGGCACCAGAGGATTATTCTAAAAGATGAGGAGGACGCGTTGTCGATATTGTTGTTTTCCGGCATTATTAGCAGTTTTGCCATTCCTGCTGGGGTTGGTGTGCCCGGTTAACGGCCAAGACTGTGAGTAAGAAGAACGCCTCTAGGGCGTAGTACACTAGTATGGACCTCACGCCTTTAATGCTGGGGTGCTTTCTTTATTAAGGTTGTTCAAAACCAGGGGAAAAGATATGTTAATCATGTATAGCTTATTTTATCCTGAGTATCAAGCATAGTGACGCAGCATGTGTCTGGCAATTTTCAAGCGTTAGATGTAGAAGAGTAGTTGACATATTTTAATTTGCAAGTAGCTTTCGTTTTAAATAGGCTAGTTTTAATCTCAGCACTGTCATTCTTCTCCCTTTGAAAAGAAAATGTTTTATTGCCATTTGCTTTCGGTGGCTTTTTGTAACATGACACTGCCTCGCCAGTGTTTCTGTTGTAGACGTCTGGAAAGAAAACATATTTTAGGCCATTTGGTATCATTTGGTGGTGGTTATTATGACCATTAAGCCTTCCCATACCATTGGTAATATTTACTCGAAGGTGTCGCGCGCGTGGGGTTGGGCCTGCCACCTGTGTGCCGCAGACTTGGCGTATTGTGATGTTTTACTCCAGTCTCTACTATGATTTATGTTGCAAATTTAAAATTCATTTTGTAAATCACTTAACTTGGAGTAGCATAAGAAGGTTAATGCTCGTCTGTCACTTGGACGCATGTTCTGCCTGTCAGCCTTCACTCTAGCAGCCATCTAACGAGCAGCGCTTTAACGATGGAGGAACTCGGCGTTACAAACAATACGCATCATTACGCGCTACAGTAAACTTAGTCAAGTGCTGACTTAAGTGTTTCCAAGTGAATGAAAAAAGATCAGGCACCGACATCTCCTTGAAACTGTCGGACTTGATCCCACTCACTTCCAGATCACTTTCTCTAAGTTTGTGATGTGATTTATAAAACTGCCTGCTATGTGCGCGGAAAAATTCTCGAAGTTCAAACTAATTATATTTAGGTATATATACCGCATTCTTGTGGTATATTTATANGCGCGCAAGGTTATTAAACTGCATGTAGGCCTTGTTAATTTTTCTTTTTAATTAAGAAAATGTGATGGATTCAGTGATAAGAATGAATAAAAAAAGGCACAGATGATGTGGAGCTCTGGTATAAAAACAAGATCGGGTATACAAAATGAATCTTCTGCCACTGAAAATGTATGTGTGCATGTATACAACGTTATATTGGTAGCCTTATAAATTACACTACAAGTCGAGCATGTGTCCCCTCTTGGCCACTTTCATGAGCAACCAGCATTTGCATTATATCGGTGAATAGTATGTAGTACTTTAATTCCAGTATATCCTTGTTACGTAAACTAGGAAGCAGAAGGTAAGAGGTTCATGCCAATATGATCGTGATCTTCACAGCTTTACTGAGGTTATGTACAAAGAAACCAATAACGATCTCTTTAGGTCACCTGGCTGCAGGGGTACCCCCCTTCGTGTCTGACACGGATTTACTTTACTTGTCGCTCTCCGAGTCTGGGTTTTTCGGTTTCACTTATAGAACTTGTATAACAAGTCATTTTGTGTTACTACAGTATCCGCCATGAACTGATTAACGCTTATGAAACAGCTTTTTGACCTTAAGTGCTATAATAAATTTACAAACCCGGTCTGTGTCTGTCTGTCGGTTACTTAAGTTACAAGGGAAATTATGATCGAACACTCCTTCCTTCACTAGTCCAATATTTTTAAGGTATACTGTACGGGATGTTTGCGCCAAATCTAACTTTTTTGAGAAAAAAGCAATCCTCTCCAACTCACAATTCATTGATTGGCCAGTCACTGCACTTTGTTACAGTGCATGTTTTTTACCATTTCTAATTAGATAAATATGTAACATTTCAAACTTGACCTTAATGAAGATCTAGCCCTAACGATAAAGTCTTAAAGGATTCTATAGGATCCTGTAGGATCCTATAGGAAATTGGGCCAATTTCCTATAGAACCCTATAGGATCGTATAGGATGAGAATTAGGATCTTATTGGATCCTATAGGACTTTTTTAAGGGAGATATGAAGAAACAAGATTTTAAGACCATAACACGATTTGATCATAAAATTTGCTTATCGTAACATTGCTATGGCCGAACTCCAGATAAAGTGCCTTGATATGAGAAGCATACTACAGTGTGAAGCTGTTTATAAAATCAGTGAAATCATTTTACATTTTTCATACATGTATTATGCAGCGTGACTTTGTTAATAACACCATAATAATCTTATCTAATTTTGTTTTCATAATGAGCAGCTCCATATGCAGAAGGCCAGATTCTTCCTGTTCTTTTCCTCCTGTCTACACATTCCCAGAGCCTCCATTTTCTTTGCAATGGGAGACATGGCCTCCAAGATGAAAATGCCTACAGAGGAAGAGGCATTACCAGGTTAGATACCCGCTGCATGCCAAATCAGAATGATACAGAACTGAATGAATGCTTTCAGTCCTTAATCATCATCTTCCCTGTGTCTAAAACTATGAGATATGTCTTTTCTCAAAACTGATCTTGTCACAGAGGAGATGCCAACATAGCATTTATATTTTATATTTAATAATATTTATTATTAACTCTTCAATACAGGATTATGTGTTATTCGTGATAGTTTTTACTTATCCTCACTGTAAGAGAATTCTGAAGGCTAAATGAAAAGACCCAAAAACTTGATTAAATTTCAGAATTATTATACAGTATGAATAAGTAAAAGCATTCATTATACTGGAAACTTCTGGTGCTCCATGTGCCAATGTTAGTAATAGAAAGAACTTAGACATGTGACGTAATGGTTATTATTAGCTCAAACTTGGTTCAAAGCATATCAGATGTCTTGGCTTTTAACCAGTACATGGATGTGAGATAATTGTTACAAAGACGAGGAACAAGAAGAAGAATAGGAAGTGTATTCTCTGTCTGGAGTTCCTAATAATATATACCATGTCCCCCCCCCCCCCCCCCCCAAAAAAAAAAAAATTCCATCCTGTCCCATCCCTTCCGCAGAAGATTTGGAAATGCTGTCATCTTTCTTTTATTCACTATTTGTCTCCTACAGTGACAAATGAAGAAGGTATTTGACTTGGTTTCAAACCTTATAAATCAAAGTCCATGTGAAATCAAGACTTCATGTCACTGACTCTTTTTGTAATGTAATAAGACAGAAGGCACTTGTTTGTTTTTAGTAGAGATGCCAATATTCTGAGATCATAAAGTAGAGTTTTTTTACCAGTATGAGTTATAAAACATTTGGATTGTTAATGTTGGAGGGAGTAAATGTATTAACAAAATGTCGAAATATTTTTTTCAGTAGATTTCCACGACCACTGACATGATTCTTTTAAAATTATGATANCACATTACCGTATTCTAGTTCTGCTTCACTTACAAAGAGAATGAAGTACATACTTTCATATATAAACAGTCATACCACAGATTTGCACCTATATTTAATACATTTTAAATGGAACCAAAATGAAAGATTTGAGAAATAAATTTTAATATTGAGTTGATAAATAAAGCACCTGTTCATAGAATATAGCACCCAAGAACTAACCTTTGGAATGTTATTCATTCTAGGAAGAGACAAAAAGATCATAGTTTCCAATACTCATGCAGCCAACAAGAATCCCACGGTGCCCCCTTTCCCAGACAATATGAAGATGTTCATGTTTGGTAAGTGAACACAGATCTTCTCATTTATAATGTTACACAGTGAATATTTATGTCTGGCAGTTTTTGTCTATGGAGTAATATTGGCACCTTTTTCCAAGAAGTTTCAACAGTGCATTCATTGTACATTTTTCTTCAGGCATGGGTTGCTTTTGGGGTGCAGAAAGAAAATTCTGGAAAATGTCAGGTGTTTTCTCTACTCAGGTAGGTTGTATTACAATGCATGTTTTCACCTGTTTTGTAAAAGTGATATGTTAAAAAAATACTTTGAAAAGAATGAGTGTGGCATATTTTGTTTGCAGTGCACTCTGGGTGTTTCATGTTATTCATAAATGTCTGAGTTCTTATTCTCATTCTTCTTGTTCTTGTTCTCCCACTGAATCACATTCATTGCCTGTTGAAACATGTCCTTTATTGCATTTATATCACCTTTCACCTGGAATGTTTCTCTTGTTTATTAATTTCTTCATTTATGGAATGTCTATATGGAAACCATTCACTTAATTTATTCATAAGTTAATTACTAGTAAAATTTTGGACATTGACTAAAGTTATCCTGGAAAAAACTCAAAGTAGGCATTTGGCTTGGAAGCACTTTATTTGAATCATGAAATCTTTTTAAAGCTAAAATAATAACCTTTTTTGTTTGCAAGGAATAAAGTTATAAAAAATTTGTTCAACAGAAACTGCAGTTTAGCTATTGAAAACTTCACTGAATCAAAAAAATGAAAAAACTTCCAAATCTGAAACTAGGTCTAATGCTGGAAAACCTTGCATGCATGTCAGACTTTTAATATTTTACATTTTTGCAACATTTTGTCCCTTTTAAGTCTAATTTGCCACAGGAAATGTTCAAGTTGTGATCTTTTAACCTGAGATATTTCAACTGTTTGTTCTCCCTGCCCAAGTTTTCATTTACAATAGTTATATATTGCTCGTATGAAGAATTTCCTATGAGAGTTTGGATTGACTCTCAGGGATAGAAGTAGCTCACATTACATTGAATAAATAATTGTAATCACTAATGCTATTTTCCAGGTTGGGTATGCTGGGGGTTTCACCAAAAATCCCACATATGAAGAAGTGTGCACAGGACAAACAGGCCACAATGAAGTGGTCCGAGTTGTATATGATCCCGCCAAGGTGGACTACTCTGCACTTCTCAAGTTGTTCTGGGAGAGTCACAACCCCACCCAGGGGATGCGGCAGGGGAACGACGTGGGCACCCAGTACCGCTCTGGAATCTACTACTATGATGATGATCAGAAGACACAGGCTCTTGAATCTAAAGAAACCTACCAGAAGGTTCTGTCCAGGAATGGCTACTCCACTATCACCACAGAGATCCTCCCAGCTCCAGAGTTCTACTATGCAGAGGATTATCACCAACAGTATCTGTATAAAAACCCAGGGGGGTATTGTGGACTGGGGGGTACAGGGATCAGTTGTCCCATAGGACTGAAGACCAAAGACAAGGATGAACTGTGACTAGGCAGATCAGGGAAGAGCAACTTGTAATAGAATTCAGGCCTGCAATATTGTCAGTTTTGTTGATATATGGCCTATGGCTCTGTTCTCACAACTTTTAGATCGATCTATCACCGCGGGGAGTCTCACTAGATTACTGTCAGATAATCCGCCTTAAGTGTCCGTCCCCGCCTACTACAAGCTATAAGGGGTAATTAACTTTCGTGTCCGCCCGGCTGACAGCTATTTAGCGTGAACCCCCAGGGAGTTAGGTCGATCCAATGTAGGTCGATCTAATCTATGAGAATGGGGTGTATGATTTCTTTAAGAGACTCAGTATTTTATTATCATTCATGCAAAATGTGATTAAAGATGTTTTAACTGGGAGAGAAGACTTCATTACCAATCATGTTTTAGTGTAATCTGGCACTACTTATCCACCTAGCCTAAGGAGAAGCTTACAAAATGCACAACTTTCTACCTACTGGCTGAGTTATTTTATCGTCTGTTGTTTTAGAGACCATTCCCTGACCCTACTAACTTTAGATCGAACTATCTCCGAGGAGGTTCTCGCTTAATTGCAATTAACTTAGCAACTTAGATGTCCGTCACACCCACTGAAGCTGATAGAGGTTAATTTACTATCTTTAGGAGCTTTAGTAGGAGTCCCAGACATCTAAGCCGCTTAAGTTGAAAGCAATTTAGCAAGAAACCTGTGTGGAGATGGACCGATCCTGTTAGATCAATCTAGGGGTGGGAACCCAGTCTTATTGTAACCTGGCACTGCGTACTCATCTACCTAGCCTAAGGAGAAACTTACAAAATGCACAACCTTCTACCTGATGGCTGAGTTATTTTATTGTCTGTTGTTTTACGACTTTTATATTTTGCCTCTGACAGCCGTGTTCCTTATAATGACCTGTGATGACACTGATCTGAGTGTTATTTATATTGTATTGTCTTATTAAGTATTAACATAAATTATTATAATAAAATCATTTTTTAAACAAGAGAATTATTCAGGTTATTTCCCCTGTCATAAAAGCAGATTGATAAGCTGCATACACCGACCTGTGCCCAGAGCCGTCCGTTCATTGTTACATCCGAGCCTTTATCAGAATAGCATGTGGAATTCGGTCATTATTTATGATGTGCGACAGACACCTCATTTCCATACTTAGATCGATCTTACAGGATCGATCCATCTCCGAGGGGTTTTTCACTAAATTGCTCTTATGCCTGGCACGCCTACTGAAGCTGTTGGGGGAAAATCGTTTATCTATGTATGGGAATGGGGTCTGAGATTGGTTTTGTAAACGATTCCGACTAAGGTCAAACTGCATCATATTGCCTTGTTTGGGCGTGTTGATCCATTAGAGGTAAATTACAAGGAAATCTTTCAAACTTGAGAATGTACATCTGTATATGTTAGAGTGTTTGTCTTGGGAAACAGCTGTGACTGTGCGGTTGAGAGCGTTTTGTCAACTGATATAAGTGATGTCTGTGGACGGAGGGTTGGGTATATTTTGTCAACTGATATAAGTGACGTCTGTGGACGGAGAGTTGGGTATATTTTGTCAACTGATATAAGTGACGTCTGTGGACGGAGAGTTGGGTATATCTTGTCAACCAATGTAAGTGACTTCTATTGCCCTTATTTTGTCAAACTATATTGGTTCTTAGTTTCAGTTCAGTTCCTATGTGTGTTTCTAGACTAGGCAGTCTAGTTTTAACCTTGTTTTAAACTTTGTGTAATTAACGGTTTCATTTTGTCGCAAAAAAATCAAAGAGAGATAGGCGTCTCCCAAAACGTGACCAGACGATGGGAAACGTCTAACTTTTCCAGCACACCCCTTTTCTTTCATCAGAAATACAAAAAGTGTCCTTAATGTTTTATCTTAAATATCAAATTTGGAATTGCTTTTTTCCGTGCAGTTCTGTTTTCTTAAAGTTTAATCGTTGCTACCACTGTTAGAAGAAGCCAGCAAGTCAGTTGCGGAGCATATTTTCTCATGAAAGACGGATTTTCACCAAAAATCCGTCTTCCAGACTCTGTCCCATGAGATTCATGTAATATACCAAGATCTATTGCAGATATGCAGACATATTAAGGAAAGGAAATTACTCCTGGAAATGCCTTGCAGTACTTTTATGAGTTCTCCGGGTGCAGCATAATAAATGTGCGATGAAATGGCGTTTTTTTTTCTCTACATGAGGTGACTCACGTCCATTTATACATTATATTATGTTTGTTATTTTTCAGCTAAATTAAGTACTTAAGAAATCGAAAATCGATGAAAGAAACGCAGAAGCAAAGTTCTTCCCATCAACAAAATGGTTTTGGTTGATCTTAGACCAGTTGTTTGTGCGAAGGATGTAAACTAAACCGCCATGTTAGCTGAACCGCGTGTACCCCCGCGTAACTTCATGTCCTCGGGCTGCTGTTGTTTTGTATCGCCTTACTTCATCAAAAGAACAATAGTTCTAAGTTGAGCATAGAGCTTCTACGGTTTTTATTTCACGAGCTTTGTTTAACATCATGTTTCAATCACTTGAAATTAATGCTCACAAAAAATGTAAACCCTTCATTCATAGTGGGCTTTGCAATGTTACATATGTTGTTTATTTGTTTGTTTATTTGACAGCTTGCTTGCTAGCTTGTTTTTCGTTTTAAACGCGAATCAAAATTTATAAATTTGATTTTAGTGGCAACCTCCTAATTGTTGCAATCATAGAAAATCTTCATGATCATATTTGGTCGGTTGTGTTTTTTTTTTTTTTTTTTTTTTTGAAGTCTACAAAATGTTCAGTTTAATTAGTCAGTGTTTTAAAGGCAGCTTTTTCTCACTTCAACATCTTTTTTATATCTTTTGAGCTTTTCTGTCGGTGTTTAGTTTTGACGCGTCTTCTCGGTGTGATGTTGTCGTTAATTGGATTAGCAATGTACGATGTGCCGCATACGGTTCCATGTTTGAAGTACCTAGAGGATGCATTTGGCCTGATGTCCAGTGAAAAGACCAATACACAGGTTAGATAACACAAGACGAAGACAGACTACCAGCCACTCAGATGTTGCAACACAAATAATTATAATCGTCCATTTCCGCACTTTAATTGAAAAAAAAGGAAAACACTTGTACTAGTAGTTATTTGAGGAAACGCCTTCGTTTTGCCCAATGAACAAAACTGGACTCCCATTACATTGGTTAGCACAGTGAAATAGTTTACCAACTCGTTCATTTCATTTCCTAGACGTCTGTAGCCAGCAATATGGGTGCTGAGGCGTTACAGGAACGTGGCAAGAACACATGTGGACTAGGCAGATAAATGGGTGGCTAAGGGGATCTAGTTCACTTTTAAGGTAGCCCTCCTGCACCCTCCATCGCTTTGTAGTGGTCTGCCACAGAGCTAATGGGGCTTGTAATGCCTCTCCCTCCGACCACAGGTAGAACCGGGATAGAACCTGGCTTCTTGGAAATGTACGTAGGGACCATTCCCAGACACTATCGTACTAACTTAAGATTGATCTATCTCCAAAGGGACTCTCGCTAAATTGCTATCAATTTAAGCGACTGTCTGTCGCGACTACTGAAGCTGCTAGGGGGTAATTAATTATCGTTTAGCAGGGGGTGATTAATTATCGTTTTATTAATTAGCAGCCGTCGTTCCAGAGATCTAAGCCGCTTAAACTGAAAGCAATTTGGCGAGAAACCCCTTAGAGATGGATCGATCCTGTTAGATCGATCTAGGCCTGGGAACCCAGTCTTACACTGATCCTCAGAAAACATTCTAAGGTGGGGTCATCCCTTAAACCCAAAGCACGCATTGCACAAGTATTATTTTTTTCAAGCGTCTGCCAAAAGAACTTAATGCAACAAATACACAAATGGCTATGGTCAGCTTGATAGTTTACGTAAAATCGATTAAAATTTTTACTGGTTAGGAAAAAAGATTAGAAACGCAAACATCGTCACCTACAGTGACAAACAAAATTACTGATGTTGTTTCTGGACAGTTAAAATATGCCAGCGTCACACAGGGGAATGGGTTTGTTTGTCACTGCTCATTGGGAACTGGCTGGCTATTAAGTTGCATGAATCTAAACAGTCGCCAGTTATCCTATGGAAGTAGGGTGCCAAAGTCGGCCACAGCATTGCTTACTAACTCGTGTATTCTGACAGATTCTCTTTCACATCGACACAGGAGAGGCGTTTCTGGAGACTGGGAAACAAGCTTGTTAAAATGAAGGGTTGCATCTAAAACCTTGTCTAATGGAACGTAAGCGACGCTGAGTGGACCGCCGCAGTCGCCGAGGTCCTGCAATGATTCATTGATAACGCGTCCTGGTCCGCACAACCCGGCTCCCGTCCTGCCTGTGTGATAGAGGCATTCCAGCCAGTTCTCTGTGCAATGTATTCCAATATATTAATCACAAGATAACAGTCTTCAAGGAACGCGCACGCCGCAGAAACATACCGAATATCTAGATAGTGTTAATTGGTGTCAGAAAGGGCAAGAACTCTTCCTGCGCCCTTGGACGAGTAGGAGTGATGTGTTTTTCTTCTGTTCTTCGGCCAAATCGCTCTTGCTACTTCAATGGAGCTTGATTTACTTATTTAAACAGTTTTTTTCTCTATTGGAAAGAAAGAAATTACCACAAGGATGAACACAATTCCCCACGTGACTTCTTGGCAAGCATTTAGTGTATATACCTGATTAGAGGGTTGTGAAAGTAAAAGTCCGGTTCTGACGAACGCAGCTTGAGCGCAACCTGCGTAGACAGACCACAAACGTGGACTGTGGAGAAGGAAGCCGGCACCAGAGGATTATTCTAAAAGATGAGGAGGACGCGTTGTCGATATTGTTGTTTTCCGGCATTATTAGCAGTTTTGCCATTCCTGCTGGGGTTGGTGTGCACGGTTAACGGCCAAGACTGTGAGTAAGAAGAACGCCTCTAGGGCGTAGTACACTAGTATGGACCTCACGCCTTTAATGCTGGGGTGCTTTCTTTATTAAGGTTGTTCAAAACCAGGGAAAAAGATATGTTAATCATGTATAGCTTATTTTATCCTGAGTATCAAGCATAGTGACGCAGCATGTGTCTGGCAATTTTCAAGCGATAGATGTAGAAGGGTAGTTGACATATTTTAATTTGCAAGTAGCTTTCGTTTTAAATAGGCTAGTTTTAATCTCAGCACTGTCATTCTTCTCCCTTTGAAAAGAAAATGTTTTATTGCCATTTGCTTTCGGTGGCTTTTTGTAACATGACACTGCCTCGCCAGTGTTTCTGTTGTAGACGTCTGGAAAGAAAACATATTTTAGGCCATTTGGTATCATTTGGTGGTGGTTATTATGACCATTAAGCTTTCCCATACCATTGGTAATATTTACTCGAAGGTGTCGCGCGCGTGGGGTAGGGCCTGCCACCTGTGTGCCGCAGACTTAGCGTTTTGTGATGTTTTACTCCAGTCTCTACTATGATTTATGTTGCAAATTTAAAATTCATTTTGTAAATCACTTAACTTGGAGTAGCATAAGAAGGTTAATGCTCGTCTGTCACTTGGACGCATGTTCTGCCTGTCAGCCTTCACTGTAGCAGCCATCTAACGAGCAGCGCTTTAACGATGGAGGAACTCGGCGTTACAAACAATACGCATCATTACGCGCTACAGTAAACTTAGTCGAGTGCTGACTTAAGTGTTTCCAAGTGAATGAAAAAAGATCAGGCACCGACATCTCCTTGAAACTGTCGGACTTGATCCCACTCACTTCCAGATCACTTTCTCTAAGTTTGTGATGTGATTTATAAAACTGCCTGCTATGTGCGCGGAAAAATTCTCGAAGTTCAAACACATTTTATTTAGGTATATATACTGCACTCTTGTGGCATATTTAAANACTTAAGTGTTTCCAAGTGAATGAAAAAAGATCAGGCACCGACATCTCCTTGAAACTGTCGGACTTGATCCCACTCACTTCCAGATCACTTTCTCTAAGTTTGTGATGTGATTTATAAAACTGCCTGCTATGTGCGCGGAAAAATTCTCGAAGTTCAAACTAATTATATTTAGGTATATATACCGCATTCTTGTGGTATATTTATAGAATATTTTACTTTAACAGAGGCCGGGAATCATTTTCCAGACCACATTCTGAATTTAGATATAGCCTTCATATGTCTACATGTCCAGTCACTTGTCCTTCTGAGGAAAATTGTTTCAGACATCTTAATAAAAATGCTAATAACACATAAGCGAAAAGTTTCATGAATTAAAAAGTTCATGGAAGTTGAATGAAAACCACAGATACTTTGCTAAACGTTAAAAAAAGAGAAAACACAACTGGCAGCGTAAGAGTACATGTCGGCTGGCCTGAGAATGCAGTCGCGACTGACGCACCGGTCGCCATTACAATCTCTATGCCAAAACTCTGCATTTTGCGCGTATTCTAAATAATATACACTTGGTTTTTGTAAAAAGAGTTAAAGGAGGAGAAAGTTAACTCCCTGTTGACTATTGATATTTTTCTTTTGCTGTGAGTAAAGGATGCGTCACAAATGCCTTTTTCTTTCAGCTTCTTTTATTTTTGGACCATTACTATTGTAGCTGTCTCCGATCTCGGTTTCCAAATCTTCTCTTTCGTCTTCTCTTTAATGGCGGCATGTTTGCCTACTGTAGTCTAGAAGCTACCACATGGTGCGCCACTCTGTGACCAGGGGCGAGGGCAAGACCTCTCCACATCAAACAGTGGTGGGAGCAGGACACAGATCTGTAGCTGAGAACCTTTGGGTCACTGGGGGAAATGACGGGGCAAGGAAAGACAAATCACCTGAAGGTATCCCAAACAACGCAACTCTCTGGTTGAAAGAAATGAACGGTGTTACGTTTTGTCTCTTTGCTGTTTTTTTACGCAACGTTTTTAAAGCACAGAACGGAATCCGCGCCCGTCTTAAACTCCTATCATAAGGTGATATATTTGCACATTTATCATATGGATGCCCATACTTCAACTTGGTATTTCACGCTATAGACGAGTACGACCCGAGGCGTACATGAATATAACTGGTCTGTGCTATCTACTACTCTCTTTCAAAATATTTGGATTTTTTCTGCAAACGTTTATGAGATCAAGGTATAACCAAATATTGAAAGATGATTTATTCTCAATTTTTACTGGAGTAAAATGACATGCTTACACAATTTATTCCTTTGATGCACTTCAATCAATGGTTTATGGCATTGCCCAGCGTTCTGTAACGCTAACATGTCGTTCGTGGTTAAATCTTTACTAAAATAAAGCAGTGCCCGTACTTCCGCGCCATCCCCACGTACCAATCGGGCTTCATTACCCATTTAAAGATATGGCGCGTTTACAAAACACAAACATACAGTGTGCAGGCTATGTACAGCAAGGCTTTCTCAACCTTTGAATGACAGCTTGCTTCTTTGTAGTAAACATTGGTTTCCTAATCATCACAGTGTGACCATGGTTTGGTGGGGCCGGGACGTGGCAGCCTCTCTGACCACCTGTTGTGGTGCTTGACCTTAATGACCCCCCTCTCTGGTCATTCCGGCCCCTTCCGTCCACCAAGGCCAGAGGAATGTCTTTTATGTTGTGGTCACTGTTCGTCACAGATGGTGGAGAGACGTTAAGGAGTGTTAATACATGCAACATATGACACGTGGCACAGTTCGTGCAATGAAAATGACAAGGAGGTTCCAAGTTTTTTGGGTTCTTTGAATAATTCAAATAGATTTTAATTTTCGTATTTACAGTTCACTATTGGTCTTTTTATACATGGACTTATTCAGCAACTGCTCTGAAACGCAACTAGAACGAAATGTAAAGATAATTATTTTGTCCCGGCAGGTTGTCATTTGATTGTTTTTGTCATTTCTAATATACTAAAAACAATTTCAGACACCGTATTTGAAACGACAAAAATAAATAGTGATTGCCGCCCCAGTCCCCGTTTAACGAAGGTAATGTGTTATACAGAGCCAATTTCTCTTCCAACCCGTGCTTCAAAATAAATAGACCGACTAAATGTGTTTAGCAAACGTTGGTCAATTCCTGGCGTGCATATTTCGCTGAACATGTATGCAGTGATGTGAAAAACGTTCTTTCTACAGAACAGTGGTGAAGTATATTGTTGGTGGCTTTGGACAAGTTCACCTTGCACTTGAAATGAAAATCTAATATTCGCTATGAGTGTGAGGAAGGGGACTAAGGACATGGGTTCTTATTCCACGGATATTACGTAATATTAAAACTTGTCGAATCAATATCCGTGGCTTTCCGATGTTTGTTTTGGATTTGTTTGCAGCAAGGCGTCCATTCCAGACCATACCTTGCTTTTCTGTTTTCTGACCAATTCGGTGTCCCCAGTGTCTGCTTTCCTTAAAAGCTTCTCTCTGTTGCTTTTGATCAAAGTTCTTTGCCTCTTTCTATGTTGTCTGAGTTGATTACCTTTCTATTAAATTTCCCATTATGCAGTAGCAGTGCCTTTCTAATAGAAAAATACTGTTCTACTGTAGCCAGACATTGAAGCTGGAACTTAGTGCGTTTACGAGCACTTTTTATTTAAAAGGGCAATAATAGGATAACTCTGGTAGGGAAGATGGTGATGATGATAATAATGGGATAACTCTGGTGGGGTAGATGGTGATGGTGATAATAGTGGGATAACTCTGGTAGGGAAGATGGTAATGGTGATGATAAAAGGATAACTCTGGTAGGGAAGAGGATAATGGTGATGATAAAAGGATAACTCTGGTAGGGAAGATGGTGATGGTGATAATGATAGTGGGATAACTCTGGTAGGGAAGATGGTGATGATGCTAATAGTGGGATAATTTTGGTAGGGAAGATGGTGATGGTGACAATAGTGGGATAACTCTGGTAGGGTAGATGGTGATGGTGATAATAGTGGGATAACTCTGGTAGGAAAGATGGTGATGATGATAATAGTGGGATAACTCTGGTAGGGAAGATGTGATGATGATAATAGTGGGATAACTCTGGCACGGTAGATGGTGATAATGATGGTAGTGGACAGTGGTAGAAAAGATGGTGATGATGATAATAGTGGGATGATGCTTGAAAGAAGATGGTGATGATGAAAATAGTGGGATAATTGTAGAGAAGATGGTAATGAGTGGGATGATGCTGGGAAGAAAACCTGGAATGCTGATGGTGACGATAGTGGTATAACGATGAAGGTAGAGAAGATGAAGATGGTGATGATAATAATAGTGGGATAGTGCTGGTAAGGAAGACAGTGATGTTGATAGTGGGATAATGTAGGAAAGATGATGGTTTTTCAATGAACCGTCAGGATAAGTTAATGCAAATTACGAACAGGACTTTGATGGGCAATCTGCAGAAATGATGGCTATCACGGGAACTTTGATGCAAAAACAGTTATAGTTCTATGCTTTTGTTTAGTGGATACTGAAGCCGTTTCCCCTACGGCGCTGTGCATTATTGACCATGTAAAGATTTGTTTCTGGTCAAACAAACATGTGTGTATAAGGTTTAATCTTGCAAGAAAAAGCACTTATTCGCAAGGCCCCCACTTGAAAAGGTAGTGTTCCAGAAAATTGGAAGCGTTCTTATCGGAGGTTCCTCTTCTCGGATTCCCATTTGTGTTCTGTGCTCGAATAAAAAGCATTAGTTAAATTCACAGGGGGTCATTTCTCCTTCAAACTAAAGAAAGATGGCCGGAGCTGGCCACTACATGTAGTGTATACTATGACCTGATGGTGATTTGGCTTCTGTTGTCCCTGCTAATTCATTTTGATTTGGTTTCATTTTAGGCCACAAGTGACCACAAGACTTCAATTTAATGCTCTTTCCAGTTTTAGATGGTGTTTTTTGGTGCAAAGAGTAAAGCGAGGTATTCCCACGCCTTGCGGCTAATCTCTTAACGGCCCAGTCCTCGTGTTTTATGTGCGTACATGCATGTATCCACACGCTGCAATGATTTACACAGATAGCTATTTAATATGCGTTATATTTCATTAATGGCCCTCTCATTAATTTTGATAATAGCAGTAAAGGCAAAAAATTATTAGATATACGGACGTTCCTCGGCGACTTAAAATGGAACTGCCAGTGATAGAAGAATGAAGGGTTGACTAAGGATTGTTACTGCGTTTCACGTTTGCTTTAGCAATTTGAAAGACCCTCTCTAAAGATTATATATCACTTCTATTACACTTTCGTCTAATGTTCGTTGTTCTTTCCTCATTTTAATCAATGCATTCATTGTAAGGCTAAACATGTTACAATCTTCCCAAATATCAGCCATAATTTAGTGCTGTGTTTTGAAAAATATCAGTGTTTCTAGACTTAAATGTAAGTTGTAGCCTATTCGATATATATAATTGTTAAGTCTGATCTAATATTTTTAAGAAATAAGATAAATGAACCTGAGATCGACCCGTAGAAAAAAAGAATATGGTGCTGTCAAACATTACCACCAATCGAAGGTAGACACACGTCAGCACCTTAGCATCATCCCGCCTTCTATGTGGTATAGAATAACTACCATTGTTTACTGTAAGAGTGATCCCAGAGATTTAGATCAATCCAGAAATTTAGATTTAGATCGACCTAACTCCCTGGAGGTTCACACTAAATTGCAGTCAGCCGAGCGTGCACCATATTTAATTACCCCCTTACAGCTTTTAGTAGGCGGGACAGACATTTAAGCCTGTTAAGCTGACACCAATCTAGTGAGACTCCCCAGGGGGATAGATCGATCTAAATTGCTATGGGAATGGGGTCTAAGTCACGATATGTTAGTATGCTTTAATCAAAGGGTTATTCACATCGGTGACTCTATGAGGTTTCATCGTGAACAGGCCAAAGAAATTAAAGTTTTTTTTATGGAAAATTATTGGTAAAATACCAAAAATCCGGAGCTGTAACATTGCAGACACAATTGCACAGATTTGTTCATCAAATTAAACGGCAATAACTAAGGCGTACGCTTATCGTCCTGGCGATTCCTCTTTCAATGAACGCTGACACAAAGCGTTTCCACAACTGTGCGGCGATCAAGTAGTTAAAACCCTGGGCGCCTGAACAAAGATGCCCTATAGAAACAGGATTCAATTATTCAATCATCAAAAATCACTTCTATTACGCTTTCGTCTAATGTTCGTTGTTCTTTCCTCATTTTAATCAATGCATTCATTGTAAGGCTAAACATGTAACAATCTTCCCAAATATCAGCCATAATTTAGTGCTGTGTTTTGAAAAATATCAGTGTTTCTAGACTTAAATGTAAGTTGTAGCCTATTCGAAACAACCCTCTGTGTTTTCCTTAAGACGGGGTCGTATGTATCAAGTCTCTTGTGTTTATAAATGTGTCCCTGTACTACCCCATATTAACCCCACCTGTCCCAAAACAGAGGAAAAAGGTGCCTGCGCTCTGCCAGGTCTAGGTAACGAACACAGAAAGGGCGTTGATCTACACTTACATCCACTCACTTATTCCACCTTTCCTTATTTTCTTTGTGTTCAATCAAGTGTTATTAGCACATGGTTTTCCGATTGTCGTACATATAAGGTAACAGAAAGGTTAATTCAAGTCTGAAACTACGTCATGGACACGTGCACCTCGGTGTGTGTTCCCGTCGGGACAGACTTCTTTACTCTCTCTCTCTCTCTCTCTCTCTCTCTCTCTCTCTCTGTGTGTGTGTGTGTGTGTGTGTGTGTGTGTCCGTGTGTGTGTTTTCTCAAAATAGCTTTTATCGGATAATCTTTATGCTTCTGTTAAAGTTCTTTTCTTGTTTTTCAAAAATTTTTTCAACACCTTGCGTTCACTTGACAATTCTTATAAGACTGCAATTTTAAAATACTAGTAAACCTAAATCATGAAAAAAATTAAGGTTACAGAAGATGGTCAGTGAGCAACAAGAAACAACAGTAGTTTTGTTCAAAAAATTACTCATAGCTTTAGAAATAGCGGAAGTTTTAAATGATTTGTTTATAGAAAAAAAACTCCGAAGTTGTTCGTTCACAAGGGCTCAGATTCACCTTATTGAACAATAAGCGACGCAACATTACACCGTCCTACTGGCCAGAGTTGCAGAAGATTGAAAACACAACTGTGTGCTAGATATTTGAAAGAAAAAAAAGAGCATTTCAGCAATGAAGGCGAGGGTAAAACTTACCCTAGACCGCGTTCTCAGAGCTTTACACTCCGCAGTTTACTGGAGTAGTGGGAAATAATAGTATCCTATGTTGAGGCACGAGGCACGCGATATTACAAGTTATCTGTGTACAGTGTTGCACATTGGGCGCTATATATTCAGAACAATTTTACAATCAAGAAACATGGGCTCCCCGCGAATTTAGAAATCCTAAAAGAGATGCAGGCATTTCTAATTTCACTTACATGAGCGCCCCCCCCCCCCCTCGTTGCCCCTCCAGCGCCATACGCTTGACAAGCAGGTGTCTATAAAAAGCTGAACAGTTAACAAGGGTTCTGTGAAGGACGTGCTGTGTATGGCAGGTCTGGGGACACTGGCTGTGACGTTTCTATGGAAACAGGAAACCGTGTCCAGCTAAAAAAAAGGCAATTTTACATCGTCCACACTCAAAACAATACAAATGTTTTACAGGACTGTAGTAAGCTTGGTGTTTTAAAACCCAAACAGCAGCACAAAACTTTACAAAAAAGATTTCACTACAAGTTTACCCACTTAAAATATTGCATAATATACAAGTTAATTGGACGAACGCTGCGGTTTTCCCTTATCAGCTGTGGACACAAAGGTGGAACATAAACATTCTGCAGTCATTTTTTATCTACACAAACAATTATGGATTTTTTTCACGATTTAAACTTCCTTCTGATAATTAAGAATTTGAGGTGCGACATTGTACAAGGAGCATACATTTCCGCTTCATATCACACGAAGGAACCCACATGTTGCAAAGACCCGAGAAAAGCAATCGTCTTCAAGTCGTGATAACAGCAGAAACAAAGTGTCAGTTATTGACACTCAGCGGGTCAACGACCTGTGTAATGTGTGCAGTGTTCGGAGCTTCGCCACGCAGAAAAAAAACGGTGGAAGGAGGACCACAGGAGACGCTTGGAATAAAATGCTGCTAACGCACCAATCAGGGATCTATTGCTACACAGCTGTGTCGAAATATCACGGTTTATTTGATAACTGGCTTTCTACAATACTGTGTATCGTCACTGGTTTCAACAGGTCTCTACACCTAAATACCCAATGCCAACGTCCCGTTATGGTCTCACTAGACAGACTAACCATAGTGAAATAATGACGTGTGTTTTCTTTCTCAATTTCAGCTGTAAATCGCAGAGATTCGATCAACGACACAGCCTCAGGCAATTCTACCTCAGACAACTTAGACAACTATCGTAACTTAGGCCAGTTATTATGTGAGTAGAGATGTGTGAGCTTTTCCGCCAGGCATGACACTACGCTTTGTTTCAGCACCCTCTTCATACTGAACCCACGTTACGTCACGTCACGTGATAACCGGTAACCATGGTAACATGTTCTATTTTTTATGACCAGCATGCTTCGAACGAATAATTCACATTTCCCTTGATTAATTTGTCGTTTCAATCAACTTTACTGATGAATTCCGATGAATAGAATGCAACATATTAAAACAGAAAACCGTAAAATAATTCGGAAAAAGAAAAAGCGTTCGAAGCATTACGCCCATGATGTCATTTGAGAGCACTGACGTTGAATGATGGTAATTAAACGAAGGCAGGTTTGTACCAAAAATTGACTTTAACCTGCTCTGTGACTTAAAAACAAAATGGATTTTATAGACCCATCCAGATATGAAAGCTCAAGGACTTATGATAGTGTCCGTATCATAGGTTGGGTGACAGCATGATTGCAGTTTCATATCCGGAAGGGCCTATTTTAATGTCTCCATATGTTACCAACCACCCTGAATATTATTTGCATTTATCAGTAACATCGCAATGATTTGACAGCGTTGGAAAAGACAGAAACCAACAAGCAGACGACAGTGTTCTCTGTGCCACATCTGAGGCGTCAGTATGTTGTATCCAGTGCCTAACATGTCTTCTAAACTTTGAGCACATGGAAATCTGGCAATGCAACATAACTGTACTGCTGGTCTATGTGTTACTATTCATTGTTTCCTGCCTGATCTAAAGCATGTATGTTGTTATGTTTGTTGTAATTAACCCACTGTGCAATTTCAGTTCAAGAAGTTTCAAATGTGGAGTGCACTAATAGCACGTGACCAAACCGTTCTCCAGCATCGCAGAGTAAAATGTAAGATGCCTGAAGTTATTTGATAATTTGAACTACTTACTAGTCTACATGTATTTACCTGCACGGACTATTTTACTCATTCCTTCACCGGTATTCACATTTCTTGGCGTTTATTCACTTGTCAATTAACCCGCACTGAAGACCACTGCACACTGTTGTGACAGTAGCAAGAGGTGCTACAGAACACGTGCACACGAGATGCATGTACACAAACCCAAAAACACGTATTCAGATGCACGTGCGCATGGACACGACTAAGGTCTCTGCACAGTGTATCTACGTACAATCAACATATGCATAATAAGCAAACAGTCAAGATACGAACCTGTGATTTTCATTTAATCTCTTGCTATGAATTAAAAACAGCAAAATGGCCAATTAAATATATAGGCCTATTTACACATTGAAACAAACGAGTACAAACAAGTGCGCAATCTACAAACTGAGGTGTGTGTACCTAAATTAAACTAAAGTGACGTCTGTCCACACTACTCCAGGGCGTGATTCTAATTTACAAGCAGGTGTATTATGATTGTCTAAATCATATTGTTGAAAATATTCATGCACACAGCACTTAACGTAAAAGAAGCCGTTGTTTAAGTCTGGTTTTGCAGACTTGTGGCCCATTACAAGCATGCGTTGGTTTTACACTACTTCAGTCTAGAGTAGTAATAGTGGCGACCTTGTTTGACCGCCAGCCACTACCGTAAGACAAATACCAGATGCAGTTAATTCTCCCAGCTCTGACCGTCTACAACGGTTTATTAGGCAGGATAAATGTCAGGTGAAATAGAGCGTTTCAATGAACCTAGCCGGCTGGTCCAAAAATTGCAAAGGATTGCGATAGATGTGCCGCGATGCAATGCCCCTATGTGTGCGTTATATGGGTTGTGACAGGGTTGTTAAAAAAGGCACCAGTGTTCTAACGTAGCTTCGCTACAGCAATGCACTTCAAAGAAACAGATATGGGGACTGTTTTTCACTTACTTTAATTGTATTGACTAGAGATTTTTATTTCCGTTTTACGCCAAAGAAAGTCTTTTTTTAGAATGACCAAAAAACTGTGATCCATTAGCTGAAAACAATACACCCAAACACGAAACACTAAGACCCCATTTCCAGAGATTAGATCGATCCAACTAGATCGACCTAACTCTCTGGGGGTTCATGCTAAATAGCCGTCAGCCGAGGGGGCAGGAAAGTTAATTACCCCCTTAAAGCTTGTAGTAGGCGGGACGGGCATTTAAGCCGGATTATCTGACAGTAATCTAGTGAGACTCCCCACGGGGATAGATCGATCTAAAATCTATGGGAATGCACCCTAATATAAAAACATCATCCTGCCCACAGTAGATCTTCAGTCCATCATTTTATCTGTCAATTTACTTTCTTGATGTTAGCTTAGTTCTCTTCTAAAATCAAAACAAATGCCAACTCCACACCCTGACCAAGTTGCACAGGTATTGTGTCTGTTTGTTTACGTCATCTTTCCTTTAGGACACAAATACATCGAAATTAGGACCAAACTTTATATTTTAAATTTTCAGAAGCGCCATATGAGCACCCGTACGTGAGATTTTATTACTATTTTGTATCCAATGTAATGCATATGTTTTTTAACACGTGCACCACAAATCGAAATATCACTATTTTATATGTAAAACAGTGGCGAATATCCTGACCCACCCCCTTCGATTTCTGAAAAAAATCACACCAATGGTCCCCTCTTGAAATTAGAATTTTGACTAGCTGAATCATAGTTCTAAACCGTACCAAATAGGAACGTTCGCTCTCTAAAATACCAAAATTTGTCAGGACCCTGAACCCCACGCCAAGGGGGGGGGGGGGAGGGTCGGCCCCGTGCCCCCCCCCTTTTCTTGGATCTGACATTGCTAAGTCCTTGAAGGGGGAGGGCATGTGCTGCCTCTTTTGTGGTACTTAAATTATTGCGTGTAGATGTGAAGAAAGGATCACCTCTGTGTCTTCACTCCCACTTCCCCCCCCCCATCTTTTAGGATATACTGTACCCGGGTCCCCCAGTCGGGGGTGATATAAAACCCCTTCTTCCAGTGTTTCGGTTTTTGAGTTGAATGAATTATGTTATTCCCGTTATGCTTTCGCTGATTCCTTTACGGAAATACTAAGTTTTTCTTTTTTTATTTTTGTCTAAGACTTTGATACCTACAGAATACCGCCCATCTGTTATTGAAGGTAATTTACGTTTGTTTGAGAATGTCACTTCACGTGATTTACTGAAAGAGAAAAGCTTGAAAAATTATAAAATAACTCTAAAATACTTTGATAACTATTTCTTTTGATATTATAACTAGATGTTATATAGAAAAGGACTGAAATATCAATTTTAAAAAAGTGGAATTGATAAAATTTAAGCTAGCGTCTTAAAGCTGATCTCTAACGGACACACGCACTCTGATAAAAACCACATCGCTGTATTATTTCAACCGCAAGCTACAGTACACGCTAGAATTACTGTCAAATCACACGTATATCCGAAAGTATTGATACAGAAAACTATCCAGCCAATTGTCAAGGTTGTGACATGTCGGACTAGGCGGTCGTATTTACCTAACAATCAATGACACAGATCGTTGTGGTCTGCCGCCACCGGCTGACGTTTACAGTACATTATATGTTGGCAAGCTACCAGGACCCACCACGCTATCCCTTATATGCTGCATAGACTTAATGTGAAGAATTGTTCAGAAACGGTTGCTTTATTTCTGACCATCGCCTTAAAGATGTTTGCATCTACAAAATGTTATTTGGCTGTTTTGTTTTAATGGAAGTAAGTTAGTGAAAATCAGCGATGACTCATTTTGAGGTGCAAGATCAGCCGTCTCTACTCGTCAGATACTTTTCCACTTTTTTCCTGTGGATTCTACTATGTATGTGTATTTTTAAATTGTATTTCAGAATTAGAGATACAAGTCGTAGGTTTGAAAGCTAAATATTTCTATATATTCTCTTAAATTTTTCCAGTGCTTATAATTTCCAGCACACTTAAAAAAATCTTTGATAACCTTTTTCTTAAATGCAGTTGCGTGCATAGCTTGTCATATCTACCCTGGAAATGCTAATACTTGTAATTTCATGACATTAAAAGCAAAAAACGACTACAGAAATAAGTACAGACACCCTGAAAATGAGAAGATACAGGACTATAAAACCCGCGAACCGTGCAGATAATAAATCACGCCGTTGGGTACTGGGTACAGAGTTAGACCTTCATGGTCCTTATCGAGGCTTTTCTTTAACAGGATATCTTAATGTCATTTTATTTAACATAATTTAATTAAGTTTAATATAAAAATGATGAAGAGTTGATTAAGTGAAAGTAGTTGCACTATGCTCGCGCTCCTGTTAAATATCAAATAAATCACCTTGTTTTTCCTATAGGACGGGTTTTTGGACAGAATTACTGAGAGCGATGTAATATAAAAAAACTGACGTGCACGAGTACTTAAGCATTGGACCGCTAAGGTCGACCTGCTTGTAAATCAATCAAATAATATTCAACTCCAGTTTTAACCTTACCCTTTGCTGTCCAATTTATCGCTACATAACACCCGCGGTATGGGTACAGGGGCGTTGTACGGGAGTAGTTTTACATGGAAAGGATACTTCCTTCATGAATGAGTGACAGCAACGAAGCGCTAATTTTTCCAAAAGTGAATGTATTTTTGATGTAGAAAAAACAAGTTATGTAAATTGTATGTGTTAAACAAACGGTTTGTTGACCTGAAACGACCGGCTGCTAGTTTTGACGAATTACAGTTGGAATGGAAACAATGTGGAAATTATGCTTGCATTGAATCTACAGGAGTATGCTTTCTATTGCTATTAGACTATTACAGATATTATCTTAATAATCATTTGTCTGCGACCATCTAACCTGAGCGATTTTTATGAATGAATGCGATCAATGTTGTCGGCTTTTAACAGTAATGTAAAAAGTGGTTCACTTAAACGTTAATAGCACCACTCTTCATGCCTCAGCTTTATTTTAGAAAGAATTAAACGAGTTGTGTCTCGAGAGTGTGCTGACAACCCACGTGAAGCATGAAACCGACGCTTAACTTATTCTGAGGAAACAAGTTTTCACTCAAGCTGTACTTTTTTCTTTCGATTTGAACAGAGATCTGCCTCGAAGGCTGCCTCACTGTATAAGTAAAAAATGCATGTGTATTGAAAATTAAAGGGAGGTTCCTTTGAAGAAAATCCGTCTTTAATTTTATAACTTCATGTGTAAACAACCGGGCCGGCGTTCGTACACTTAAGTCAGTTGAAAGCTACCAAATTTTGAAAGTGCTTTTTTGCAACGTTACCCTAGCTCCAGTAAAGCGAGAAATTTCGCTGCTGATACAAACTGCCAGATCGTTTCGACGCTTACACAAACTTGAAATTGCCAAACTATGCAATACGATGCGCGAGTTTCCTGTTACTTCATTTTAGGTTATTTACCGACACGAAAAGACGGCATATGATAGATTATTGACTTCTTTCTATGTGAATGGTGCCAGTATCAAAGACTTCGCTATAGTCATCGGTTCTTTGTATGATAGTTCTGAAGAGGAGATAACCAATTTACTGTAAAACTTGTGTCAAAAAACTGCACTACACCACAACATATATACGATGGTGTGTGCTTGCGGGAGTGAAGACCATATTGACGCACGTATCTCCGGAAAATGCAGCTTTCAACAGTTTTACTTTAAATCAAAGAAGGTGAAATGCTGAAATTGGCCCCAGATTTCTGAGCGCCTGAGAGATCGGGAGAACGCCGGTGACTCCACCTAGGCGGGTTTTTGTGGGGGATCATTTGATGCGCCTTGTTCACTTTTCTTTGTAATTGCCTCGAGGGGACAGGGCGAACCCTGGGCAGAATAAGAGCCTCCGTGAAGCTGAATGTCTCCCTCTCTTTTCTTTTTTCTCCTTTTTTGCATAGTAGTGAAACAATGGTACAAAAACACCACCGTGCAGAGGAGAGAGTGGCGGGCATGGTTCTAATAGACTGGTTTTGGAGGGTTTAATAGACTTGCAGCACACTGCTAATTCTGCTGTTTTCACAACATTTTCCACTCGGAATCGGGTTACTTTAGCCAAACAAGAACCAAAAATAATGATCAGTAATGAAATTATAGGTACTGCATGACGACAAAATTTCGGAGGGTACCTAAATCGCTGCTAAGTTCGAGTGAATTGCCGTCGTGAGGAGGCCGTGGGAGAGAGAGGGCACGCTTGTCGGGGTTTTACCTGCTTCTGACACAAAGTTGGAACCATCGCGCGGAAGGGAAATGAAGCGCTTGTTTGTATTGCTTGTTTTGCTCGTTTGCTGTGTGCACCGATCAACTGCACAAACAATTTGTAAGTAATTACCGTCAAAATATTTGTTTATCGCAAATTAGTAGCAATTACTGGTAAATCCGTAACTGCCTGTTAAAAAATTAGCGAGCGATTTACTTTCTTTACTTTGTAATTGAAACACACAAACACCACTGTTTGAGCGGTAATCGAAGGCATTCACTTTTGGGGAATTCTTAGCACGTCTGCAGTTTTACTACGCAAATTTATTATCGTTGTTTTAACTTTCTTTTTTCAGTCTGTGTGCAGTTTTTCAGTAACATTTGGACGAAAGCGCCAGTGGTTGTGTCGGCCTACGATAACACGTTAGCAGGTAAGTCTTCCTATTTAAAGCCAGCGTTTGATGAATGGGGTATATCAAACGATATCTCATCGAAGAACGCGTGGCATTTAGGGAAAACGCCGCATTTTTGTACACTAGGTCTACTATCTACAAAACATCTCTTTTAACTATATTGCAATTTAAAAAAGAAAATCATGTAAATATTGTGAGATTATTAGAAAAAGAATCTTATCTAGAATGAAGAATGTGTCATCTTTGATAAAGATCATTAGAGACGTTTATTAGACAACTTTGTAGGGCCCAGTTAGTTCTGTGTTGGTTTAGGACTTATCATAACCCTTGTTACTGCGTGAGTTGCTTTCAAAAGGTAAAACAAAAACAGTATCAGCGGCATAACAGTAGCCAATGCCCTGTAACTTTCTGTTGTCATAACAACGTGCAGATATCACTCTCTGGACTGCCCGGCGAGCGATTCCCACATTCAGGATTTACATTCAAAACATATATTGCGGTATCCAGATAAAACATACGCCCTCGGCCTGCTCCTGGACAAGATAAGATTACTGGCAATAACAGAAAGACAAGATATTTAATTTATTAATGATTCCTGCGTGTTTATAATCTGTGCATGAATGAATCGGACCATTTATTTTAATTTGATGGCAGTAAGTCGAGATGCCTTAGGTATAAACCTATGGTAGAAACATGCAGGCTGAATTATCTTGGTTTTTGCAGGTTTGCATGACGAAAGTTTCTTACGAACGTGAAAGTGACCTTTTTGCAGAAAAAAAACAATATGGCCGGCAATTTACCCGTCTGTTTTAAATGATGCCTTCAAGGGCATCGCGAGACAAAAATCTTGAATTGTGAGAGAAAAAAGCAGTGACATACCAATCTGGGACAATGATCACTCAAATGCTTGTTATATTTACGATTTAACGATGAATCAGAAACAGGCTTAACATGTAAATGAAACAATGCAATACTCAATTTATAACAGACAGGAATTACTGGCTCATATTAAACTGGTAAAAGATTTAACTGGGGAGAAGTTTATGATTCATTCATTTTTACCACACAGTCATTTTTTAACAAATTAAAACAATTTGCCACGCCTCTAGGACAAAGTGATAACAGAGAAAATTGTGAATTGTAAAGCAATTTTGCAATTTAAAGAAAACGCAATTCATATGCGTGTACATCAATCTTCCCTGAGTTTGTTGCTGTAGAATCTGAAAGTACGTTTAGTGAGCAATTACTGGTCCATAAGCCCTACTTAGCATTTCACACTAACCGAGCTCGACATTCATGCTTCCTCGTTTATTGGTCGCAACATCAACTTGGTAAAAAGATTACACGCCGCAAAGTAATTGGCCGAGAAAGAAAAATATTTATGAAATAGGAAAGTGCCACCCAGGTCACCGACTAAAACTATTGTTTTGCTAAGAAAGTCAATACCTTGACTAGCGTAGTAAACATGCCAATTATTTTCAGCATGGTTAATTGTTTGAAATGCCAAGAATTAGTGATGTAAAAGGGCAACGGGAATTAACAGTTCAAACCAAGCGTACCTTTGAGATACTGGCTGTCATTTTTTTTTTAGAATTCCTAATGTGTTGAACAAATGAGTGAATAAAAAAAGAAAAAAACCACCCGAAAAAAATCACCCGAAAAAATAAAAAGTAAATGCTATGTTATATGCGGATGTGATCGTTTAAAAACGTGGGGGGGGGGGGGTAAAGTGACTTCTGCATAGATCTCAGAACTCTGGACTGCGACACAAGTCAAATCAAAGTCAGATTTCGGGTTAGTCATTTCAGTCAGACACTGTTAAGAAATCCACTTAATGCTGTTTACTGGGTTAATGCTGTCTGATAGAGGAGAATACTTTCCTCGTGTTGGTCCTGTATCTTTATGCCACAGCAGACTATTCTACATGATGCGCAGTACAAGTCTTCATTAACTGCTGAATATAAACATGTAGTGGACAGGCCTTAACGGCACTGACCACTTGTCTAAACACGGTTTAATTCCTAAACCAGCAGGTTGAAAACTGGACGTAATTCGCTCAAACGTTTGTAACCATGCCTTCGCTGCTTGCTTCAAGTCAAATAGTGGCTAACTTGCCGTCTCGATTGCAGAAGTTTAAGACAAAGAACGAGTAAATCGGGCGTACAGATGGTGAATTGGAATTCATTCTACCTCCCATTGAAAACTGGCAGCGTTCTACGCGTTAATTCAGGTGTATCATAGGGAACGCAGCCCGCGTAACCTGGTATTTCAGTCTCGCAATCACAACTGTAAATTGCTGAAAAAAAGCTATGTCAAGTGTAATTACGTAAGCCGTGTGCGTGAAGAAACCCAAATCGGTAAAAAAGTGAAACACAAGTTGAAATAAACAGGTTGCCTTTTTCTAACTAAGTAGACACTAATGTGGATGGCAAATAGCGGCTTATCTTAAAGAACCCCTTCTTCAAGCCAACTACTCCACAACACAGACGGGCAGATTGTACAGTTCTGTTTCGAATAATCTCCACGTGGTGAGAATGTATACCAGTATCACCACCAGTGAATCCCGCGGGATAAAGTGAACCGAAATACTTCAATCTTTGTCTGGTCACAGTTTTACTGCAACTAAAAAGGGCAAATAAAAACCCATACACGTATGCACACACACACACACACACACACACACACACACACACACACATGCATTCATACAGGCACACATGCACACGAAGACACGCGCTTGTGCGTACACACACAACATACACTCAAATGCATACTCAAATACACATAAATGCATACGTATACACACGCGCAAACACACACACACACACACACTATGACGGTATCACAACATGGTGCCTTTGAAGAGCATGTTGTATTATCTGAACTTGAATGCAGATTTAATCATACCTTTGTAGCATAAGGAAAACTATTTCTGTTTTATGGCGTTGTAATAATTCTGGGCGTTGACCATGATTAACAAACATTACAAAGCAGGACCACTGGTGGTACGTAAGGAAGACAGAATACCAGACATTCTTCTGTTGCCACCTTCACAAACTTCACCACACTTACACTTCCCTGAAATAACAGAATTAGGCGGGAAATTCCTGGAATGGCTTCAATCTATGGAAGTTTGAAAAAAAAGGCTTCTGCTTTGTGGAGGTGTCCATGTAAATGGAAATATGTTCAAAATATTTGATTGATTCTACAAATCGCTTGGAATTGCTCATTCACTGCTAAAATCTGCGATTTATTTGAGAAAGTTTGCGTTCGAATATGAAGCGACGGGGAATCAGCAAGGTGATTTTAGAATAGGTTCAGAAATTGGTCCTAGAAACTGGCATGTGGCAATACCGTCAGAGATCATCGAAATCATCTTATAGAATATTGCATTAAGAGATTATACACCAGTTGGTTCTTAGCAATATTTTCGTATTAGTGAATAATGATAAAAAACAGCAGGAGTCATACAAGCTAACATATAGATCAAGAAAAACCAGCTAACATAGCGATTCCTGTGGAAAGCATGCCACTAAATGCAGAGAAACACGCTGATTTGTTTGAATGCAAAAAATCCTGCCTCCTTCCGGTCCGTCTCTCTCTTCTTTTATTTGTTGCATGCTGGAGTTATTTCTACCAGTTACTGAGTTTATCGAAGCAACACGATAAGAAATATTTCGATTAAAACACGAATATTGACTATAACGTTTTAAGGCATTAAGGATACGACTACATCCCCTATAGTGAATAATGGTAAATGGTGGCACATTGCTCAAAATTAGTTTCAAAATAAGAAACTATGGGTTAAAGTTTCACGATGTATGCTGATCGATAATGGGTTCAGTACTTGTTCTTTTTATTAAGTGTGAACTAGGTAATGTATAGGTAGCAACTACAAATGGACCGCTGACCACATGTGGTCATTCTTTGGTTTCATATACCTTACAAACCATGCCGCCCCTACACATGTGGAAGCTTTGAAATCAATTGCACAGTGAAAAAAATTGTGCGGTTCCTGGCATTTCTAAGACTTAAGCGTAATTATTGGCATTTGTAAGATTCTTGGTATTTGAAAGTCTTAAGCATGATCCGTGGCATCTCTGTAAGACTTAAACAGACTTAAACGTGATTCCAGACATTGGTAAAACTTCAGCGTGATTTCTGGTGATTTTCAAGACTTAAACATGATGTCTTACATTAGTGAGACTTACACGCAGAACATTATCGTGAGAAAATGCATTTTTAATGCTTCATATCTGAGCTACCTGCCTCCACCACAGCACTGGCTGTATTTGTACTTCAAGTTGGAGGCAGTTTAGCAGGGGTAGCCACATGCCCAATAATACGTTTATTACGGTTATTACCGCTGGGTTATTACACAGCGTCATACCACATGTTGGAGGGGCATTTACATTGTTCACCTAGATAACTTAATTTGTCGCGGCGGGCAGGAAAAGCTGGTTCTGTGATTTTCCTCTGTAAACTGACGTGGGAATTCAACCTCCAACTCCATTCTAAAAATAATACCCCCCTCCCTCCGCCTCTTGAATATGGGTCATATATTTTTTTTTTATTTTTTACACATTCATTTTAATACTTTATTTTACCAAATCTTGGAGGGTATATCTTAGATGTAGACCCGAGAACAGAGGCTCGTGAGGTCAATTGCCGTCCATCATGGTCCAGTCTCAGAGAGTAATGTAATTTGTTCCAATAACAGGCACGGCCCTGGTCGTCTGCTGTGCCGGTATTGTCCATGGTGCGTTCCCCTAGCGTGTACCAGGCCCTCGTGTGCCTTTCCCACACAGACACGAGAACTAACGACATGAAAACTGGGGTTTATAGGCCGGTTTTCTGGTGTTAGGTATCTCACATTCATGTTCAATCCAGGTTTAGCTTCTTCTTAGGTCAAGATCAAAAGAATTGAAAGCTAAAACAAATTATTCCCCTTTTTTGGCAATATTGGTGACTGAATTAAAATCACAGAGGTGTCTGAGAGGTTATTTCAAAGTTATGTTTACTTTCGTTCTTCACTTACGTGAATCTGTGGGTTTTTTGTATCAGTGGCCAAGCATACGAGGTATCGGAAGTGAGGCGGCAAGGCGATACTGCTGAGGCGTGTAATGATCATGTCAAGGTGTAAAGAACTGCGCTGTCCCGGAGGCGGCGAACCATGGGCAAGAAAACACAATGTATATGATAATAGAACACTTGAAAAAAGGTTCCGGTCTTGTTTGGTCTTATTATTATAGGGAGGCTGCAGACACGTGTCTAAGGTGACAACATAATAGAGAGTAATGCACTTTGTGTCTACTGTTTGGTAATTTTGACAAAGATGAGCATTCTTAGATGATAACAACCAAGCACTAGTCCATATATGTATCTTATAATATTTCAACATCAGTCAAGCAATAAGTTGTGTCTTAGTTAACTTTTGAAACTTGCCCGTGTGTCCTATCGCACAAAAGGTAAATTAAATATCAAATGGAAAGAAACTGACTTCGGAAATTGTACAATACCTTTGGGTAACATGGTAAAAGGCACCGTATATCAATTATCTAATTATGTTCCTTTTTGTTATTTATCGTCTTGACAAATCCATTTGCTACACAACTTCAGTTACATGAGGTAATACCTATTTAATCTTAGAATGTTATAACCGTAATCCAATAATGTATGACAAAAGTTGACAGTATTTGATAGGTTCAATTTAATCTGTACAGTTATAATATAAATTGAAATTAAACATGAAATGTTTGTTCACGCCAATGGAAAATCCACGATGTCCATCAATGCCGTGAGTTATTACGAGATGCAAACAGTTATCAACTGAGTTCTCTTGTCTAGGAAGGTTGACTTTAGGAAGTCTGGTAAATTAAGTCGCTGTTGTCTCTACATCTTATCTTTATCAACGGTAACTAGTCTTGGAGAATAGGCCAAACTGGTAGCGTCTTTTATTTTCCAGCGATCGAACATAAGTGGAGATGTGGTGCTTTATTTTCAAACAAAGCTGTCACTGTAGGCGAAAGGGAAAACGATACTTATTGTAAAGTCTAGGAGGGCTAGGCCAGCACAAGGCGTCTCTGTTCACGCCGCACAGGTGCTATAAAGAACGCGACAAGTCAACTAGTTAATTACGCCGTGGGTAAACACAGTATGACCCTGGGGCCATGGTACCTTATAGAAGAATAACTCGATGTGAGAAAGGAGATGCTCTTGATTCAAAAGAGTCAACAAGAATGTTTCATTTGAGCAGTCACGATCAGAAATAGGAGCAGTGATTGGTATCTTTAAGGAGGTTGTTCTCTTCAGAAATGCCGCTGTTTAGTTACAGTCTGCTCTATTATAACGTGAGGTATCAGACGAAGATATTGACCTTGGGTTAGGTTATTGCTTTTCTTCCTGTGGGTATCTAACTGAAGTGAGCCCCAGGTCACCCGGTGTTCAAGTGATTTAGATTAAGAAATAAATTGCCCTTGCCTTGGTAATACTTTGCCAAAGTACCGTGTTTTGTCCGGTTAGGTAATTTTAATGTAAAGTCAAGTTACTATTATTAGATTTAAGCCCTCATGTAAACTTTACAATTATCCTCGTGTTCTAGTAGGCCTACTTAAGAAATTGAGCCTTGCATACAGTAATTTTTATTCTGAAGGCAGGGATTTTTTGGCGATTGCACATTTGATGAAATAGCGAGTTTTCCCGCATGCGACACTTTCACAACATAACGCGTGAACTTCCTCTGTGCAAAATTTTCAAAATGATTTATAAGTTTAAAAAAGAGCATCCCCCCAAAATGCTATCATTTTCTTGGTATGTTAAATTATTATGTAGGCACTTTTGAAGACTTTTGTATTATATTCGCGTAAACAACAGCAGACGTCGGAAGGCAATAGTCAACTGCCAGTCGCTCTGCAAATTATAGTAATGCGCAAAATCATTCCACGTCTTACTGCAAACCATATACATATAGAGGCTGCAACGATGTGTAAGGAATTAAGCGGGTACATTCAAACCTCTGAGGCTATACTGTGTTCATGATTATAAGCCTCACTGTAACGTGTGCGTTAGGCGTCAACAGTGGGTCAAAATCGGTCGTGTTCGGTCATGATCGGTCATGTTCGGTAGTAGCCTTTGTTTTTATCTGAATAATCGTCTTGCAAAATGTTGTATTACGTAAAATAACATGACCGCAGCTAGACTGACTTCCTTTGCTGAAAGTCCCGGCCCCCCCCAGGGTAATGGCTCAGACCTTCTGTCATTTATTGGCTCCCTTAATTTATTCTGTGCAATCCTGCGGTTTGGATTTGGATTCAGCAAAATACGAACATTTCTACAGCGAGCGGGGCGTTTTATTAAACTGTACTCGTTCAAATGGCAATATAACAACTAGATACAAGTGAAAGATCGACGAAGAGGCAACCACTTTGTTTGAACAGAAATGTAACATTGAAAGTATGTATACGTTACACGAGGGCTAGGGATTAGCCTTGTTTATTGCTTGAGAAAAATACCTCCCTTCAAAGAAAGAACTTTGCTGTTCTTTTCATTTTCTTATATTATACAATCCAAAGTTAGCCGGACAATGTGTCAATGTCCCGGACTTGATATTTTTTTTATTATTTTTTTATTTATTTATAAATCGTGAAGATCCTAACTCTGAGCAATTCTCATCATTAACTCTGATGCCTTTGTGCGGAAAAGGTTGTAAGCAAGTTTAGAAAGTAATGCTAAAAGTTTTTAGAAATAACAACATTCTGGTTATAACAACAAGCCACGCCCTTTTTTCTGAGAGTGAACAGACATTTGAGAAGCAACGGCAGAACAGAACCCAACAATTGATGAAGTGTACTGAGGACGCTATTACACAACTACCGGTGCAGCACATACAGCGATTGACTCTGATTAGCACATTTAAAACGTGTAACATAAATATTGGTTTAACACTTCTGGTTGCCGCAGGACAAACTTGAAGTAGGCGGTCACCAAACTGCGGACTCTATCTGAACCCTGGGATGTTGCGATAAAACATGCCCGCTGTGAGACTACCCGGCTGCACAAAATGAAAAATAAATGTTTTGGGAGTTTCAATGAGAGATGTAACGATTACCTTTTCCGCTACATTGGTTATATTTGTAAGTTGTCCCAGTAGATTACCATTTACAAGATTTATGCCGCAATAAAGCGTGGATATCGTGAGGGGGAAGGAAACAATCACATGTGCTTAGTCTTAATACATTTTTATTACCGAACCCAACAGTAGATCTTGTTTCTTTAAGGAAAAGAGGGCTAATTTTTTGTGTCAAAGTTGAACAACCTGTCAACTCCAGTTTCCATCAGTTGACTTCAATTCCTCAATTTTGAGAACCTTCAAAAATTCAATCTTTGAAATATTATAGAGATGATATGTCGGGACATCACTGATAAAAAATAAATACATAAATAAATAAATAAATATATATATATATATATATATATATATATATATATATATATATATATATATATATATATATATATATATATATATACACACACACTCTATGACAAAAAACGTGTGCTATTTAAGGGAATGGATTACGTGATATTGAAATTGAATATAAAGCAAGATCCAAATTCGTTTCATGGTAGTATCTGGCGTCAGTGATTTTCCCGCTACTTCTAAAATACTATTGAATTTACACGGGGAATTTCCGACCAAAGATTCGCCCACTATATATATACCTTTAGTACTGTAGCCTCCACCTTGGGCTGATGATGGTAAATCCGCAGTGCATGGAGTAACTGACGTTGTCATAGCTTTTAGAAGAATAACGAGGTCCAGAAAGATAAATTGCTTAAAGCTTAAGTGGCCCAAAGAAGCAATAACGAGAAAACAGGAGCCCCCTATATTAAGCAAATTTTGCATCTGTATCCAGTATGTAGAAATGGTATGGATTGCGTGAGTATAGATTATGGACGTATTCGTTTTAGACCCCACTCCATACTACAGGATCGATCCATCTCCGATGGGTTTCTCGCTGGTGTCTGGCACACCAACTGAAGCCGTTAGGGGTAATTAACTTCCGTCTAGCAGCTTCAGTAGGAGTGCCAGACATCTAAGCCGCTTAAGCTGAAAGCAATTTAGTGAGAAACCCCTCGGAGATGGATCGATCCTTTTAGATCGATGTAGGTATGGGAAAGGGGTCTTTAATAAAATAGATATGTGGATATGTGTGTATTTGGGATAGTGGTATGAAGGTGGGCTACAAATGTATGTCTCTTTCTGTTTATGTAAAGACAGATTGACGCAGTACCCCCACTGTACAACGTATACATATACCTACCTACCCAGTTTATGGCATATTACGGGAAGGGTCATGCTGGATTCTGAAAGACCTTATTTTATCATATGGGAAGTACGTATATTCAGAAAACCCACAGATTAGAAAAAACGGAATAGTGTGGAATCAATACTGAAAACTGTTTAGGGTGCAAAGGTGTTCAACCTGAGGGGGCTTGCTGTGGAAGGTCTTGGTGAACATAATGCCACGTTTTACCCGAGGGATCCGCCCATCTCATGGATAGACTTCATCTCCATGATCTCCTCCGGCCGGACAGCGCTGTGCCCTCGGTGTGCTGCTGTATCGGTCTGTTGTCTGCGGTTTGAGGACGAGATGCCAACACAAACATCTCCTAACGCGATGCCCATGTTTCAAATTAAGCCTCCAAGAGCCCATTCACCGGCACTGGAAGGCAAATAACTCACATCGTTACTTCGCCAGCGTTACAAGATTTACGGCGACCTATCTGGGCAGATCGGACAGATACGTCAATATATATAAAGTCAATGGAATGTCTAGGGCACAGCAGAAAAGAGACTAAAGGGATGCCATTGAAGAGCGGCTTTTATTGCCACAAGATAACGTTTGGAACCTTCTTGACTTCAAACCTGCCCATTGTTCTGGCCATTTGCTGGCAGCCTTTCCCTGTACTCCATTCTACTTCATTGCCTCATGCCACGATGGGTTTTAGCAATAGTAGCGGAAATCAGTTGCGTAAACCTTTCACGCCAGTACACACAACATTACCTAATAAAATGTCAGCGTGCTAAAGCCAATCTTAACTCCGCTTCAAAGGTACCGATTGCGCCACAGAGGGAGAAATGTTTCTGTTTCACAGTTCCTCTGGTTAGAAGTAAAGTCTATGGAACAATTTGGTTACTAGTTTGATGACTCATAGCCGCCACGCCTGGCAGCTTTAATAACGAATTTGAACTTAACAGCAAAAATTGGATAAGATGTTTAAACTTGTAGCGTTAATTCTATTGGTTATTATCAGCCTAGTTTTAAGCAGACTGTACTAGTAAATTTTGAGGCAAGAATTCTTACCTAGTTCTACCCTCAGATTTGAAGCAGAAGGAGCTTTTTTTATTCAGTCTAATCTAATCGTTTGTTAGATTCAGTAATTGAGCCGATCAAATCAGGTGCTTCAGTTTTGAATCTGGGCTCAACAACCATCTAGAATTTTATTTATATCCGTCACTGTGGAAACGGTTTCTCTTTCTAACAAAATTTACCAAAAACTAGGTTAGATATCAGATTACAAACAAAAATCTTTAAATTCAGTTTGGCTTTTGCGGTTAGAGTCAATGTTTGATTCGGTTTGCTGAGTTTTTTCCGAATTAATCAAGTTAATCTTTGACCACTACACTGTGACGCATATTGCTGTTAATGATCAATGATACCACATTATAAGAAGTTTTGTTTTATATACAGCCAACCTCTGGAATTGCACGTGTTCGCAAGAAGGCAGCAGGACGTGCACGTTTTAACCTAACACCGGTACTCGTTATCCGAACAGTATGAAAAGCATGCTTTCTGTTGCTTCCAATATTGCTTAAAAAGGTCAGTTGAAAGGTTCCAAAATTGAAAAATTAATGCCAGAATGGTATTCTGTTCTTTCACGTTTTCAGGCGTCTTAGCACCTTGTTCAAAGGCAGATGTATTAGGTCTCCGTGGCGTTGGTAATAGCACCGACGTTTATCTGTCTAAGTATATCATCTGTCCTGCTGGCTAGAATACGGGAACAGCTTCTATGCAAGCTGACCGAGTTGTTGGGAAAGATTGTCCTGAAAAGTGAAATTAACTTCTCTAACACGAGAGAGGCCTAAATGGTAACTCTACTACTGAGAACAAAATGCATAAGTTTTTTGTCATTAGAACAAAGTAAAGCAACAATCAAACAAACAAATAAAAAACGCGAATAAGGAAATATTAATGGGATAAGATGCAATTTTAAAGAAAGCTACTGAATTAGCACAATAAGTACATTGCGACAGGTAGGCCTATGTTTGGTGGAAGAACTGTTGGTATCTATAGTGAGTAAAGCAAAATGTGTAAAAACAAAAAGTTGTAAAAGATTCAGTTCCATTCAGTAAATCTCTGGGGGACAATTTGGCTGGAAACATATCTAACCCTATTTTTTCTTTTGACAATTATTGAACACGGCGTGCAATAACAAGAGGCGTGATGCCTTTATAGTGATGGTATACGGGCGCCAATCTCTCAGCTCCTTCAGCTCTGGAATTACCTCCTCAACTCCTACCAGAACAGAGACACTGATGAGGCGAGACAGTTACAGGCAAACATGTGAAATCCTCCACGCTGGTGATTCCGCAGACAGCCTTTTGCTGTCCTCGGTGATTTTACTTTAGACGATAACAAGCCGGTTTCTGCCAGTTTTCTCTCTTTTTTTCTAGGTGGTGTGTTGTTCCAGTTTGAGCCTTCGCCGTCCAACAGGACTAGGGTCCAATTTTCCCGCGGAGATATAGACAAGATAGTGTTTGATCCAACAACTCTCACCTTGAGGGCTCAGGTTAATCAACGACCATTCAGGGTAAGGAGAAAATTCATTATAATTATGTGTCGGGACCAGTTTCAGGAAAAGTTTTAACTTCGATGGGCAGCTTAGTCGACTTTGCAACATTAGTAAAGATCTATTTAGAAACCATTGTCCCATAGCGAATGCTGTTGACATACCTGTATGGGTTATTGTCAGCCTTCAGAATAAAAAAATTAAACAAAAAAACTGCTGAAGGTGTTAGTAAGAAGACAGAAAGAAACGAAACAGGTAAACGGCCTTCAAATTAAATTATTCGGCAAGATTTCTTTGCTAAGACCGATGTTCGACTTCATTCCGGACAATTCGTTTTGTGAAACAGGAACCGAGTTACTCGGTATCAAAAACACTTGTTTAAAATGCGAAAACCTACCCCATTAAAGTGATATATGTCTTTTTTCTCAAATTTGTCACACTTGTAACGAGTTTGTTCTTGATCCGTCTTTTAGATAACCCCTTAGTCGAAAGGATTATCGGATTACAGTGATTCTTGTTCTTTAATCTGCAGTGTTCTGTATCTTGTTACTATGATGAAGCGATAGTTTAATTGCCTTCGTTACACATTATTCTCAATAAAAAAATATTTCTATTTTCAGGGAGAAAAATTAACGCTCTACGGCCAATGTGAGGATTATGTAGAAATCTTAGCGGTGAGTAGGCGCTTTTTTCTTCATTGCCGAAACTATATCACGTCTGCTTCAATTTTTTCGTATGTCTTTTTCAAAATGCCAGAGCGCTCTACGTAACATTCAAATTAAGTCATCCATGTTAGCGTTTTTGTTAACACTTCATTTCCGTCGCTTAAGTGGATGAAAGTGACACTTAAACATGGCCATAAATTACGTTAGAATACGCTTGTCTTTAAGAAATTGCACAGGACCTAAACCTGTTCCTTATGCCGTGATGTCAACATGTAACTCATTGTTGATGGTTCCTTTCCAGCTGCCCATTTCCCTGGACGTGTCAATAGAGGTCACCGTGGGGGACGGGAATGACCCCCCTGTCTTCAGAAACCTTCCTGCTACCATCGAAATAGACGAGGTACAATGAATACCGAAAAATATGTCCTTTTTACACCTTCCGTCAACTTATTGAATATCCAGCGTTGCGCTCAACGTATCCCCGTTAACCTGCAGGTCAACTCAACTGCTACCTTCTTACTCAGGGTACAAAGTGTTTCCCCCTAAACCTAATCTACATTTATAACGATCACCTGCATCGAACGGTCGAAGCCGACGCCGATGTCGTTCTTAACATTGTATTCATTTAGTCGTCAGGAGGAGAGGCATCTTTTCGATTTACCTGAAATTCGCCAGGTGATTTCTTGCGGTCAAAAAGAAAGTCAACTACAAAAGATAGCGTATTTGAAATATATTGTGTTATTTATTGTTTTTTGAGTTATTAAAACTGCTTTTTCAAATCCATTTGCTACCCAAGTGTCGCCACAAATAAACGGAGTGCCTTAGATTTGCTCCACAATATATTCAGGAAGTTTTTTTTGTCAATATTGTGTTTCTCTTTTTGTGACAGGATGTTTCCCCGGGGACGCAGATCTATATTGTGAACGCTGACGACCCATTTGACGTGTACCAGGAAAATACCATTCTTCACTTCAGTGTCGTGGTAAGTAAACCGTTCTGGCTAAGGTTTGTACGCACGCACACACGTACGCTCATCCAGATACAGACGGACGCACGCTCAAAGAAAGGGGGGAGAGGGCAGTGGGATGGGGAAATCACATTAGCAATGCATTCTTTATTAATTACATCATTCAGATGAGATATATGAGGGAAGTATACACTTCTCTGTCAATATGTAACTGGTCCGAGATCCATGAAATTATTTTATTAAAAGTCATTCAGTACTTCAACACAGAAATGTTTTAATCAGAAATATTCCTTGGTCTGTAGGGAATAGAAGCAGATGGAGAATATGAAAACCGGACCGTGTTCACAATTTCTGATGACGGAAGGATAGATCTAGAAGAAGAACTGGATTATGACGCCGGGGCACGAGAGTATAAGTTGAATGTTTTTGTGGAGGTAAGTTCTTGTTTACTGCCCTGGTTCCTAATTCAAATGAAAGGAAATAAATAAGGAACATATCTAGTATCTGATCACGTGGGATGCGATCAGCTGATCTCGGCGGTAATGGGATGTATCCGCACGAGTAGAGATGGCGGAAAGAAGGCGGATTACGCACAGGGGTTGCAACCAAAGAAATCTGACTGATTCTTGGAATTTAACAAAATGGTTTGAGTTAATATAAAGTGAATGGGACTCAAGGCGCCTTAGTTGAAAAAAAAAAAATTTACGATAGGATTAGATTGCTGCTGAAAATACAGGTCGACAACGAGGTCTGCGGTTAGTTTTAAAAAATTACACGTGGATCTGTTTAAATCGTTTTCCAACTGTCTGTTTGCAGGATGAAGGGTTTCCGATCCAGTTCAACGACTCTACTCTTACCATCAGGGTGAAGGACGTTGACGATCTGGGGCCAAAATTTTTGGAAACGGATTATTATGCTGAAGTCATCGGAGAGAAACCAATTCAGGTAAGCTTCATATTATGATAAAAAATACTTAACGAGGCTTATTTGTAAGAACGCGGAAGCGCGAGATATGCACACACGCGCGCGCGCGCGTGCGCACGCACACACACACACACACACACAGAGAGAGAGAGAGAGAGAGAGAGAGAGAGAGAGAGAGAGAAAACGTTACATTCACAGGAAAAGAATAGTATCTATACCGTTGTAGTAGAAAGCCAATAATGGGACCTAGATTCGATGATCAGATTAACCTTAAAGTCAAATCGTCATGACTCATGCCTATGTACTTATAAATTGAATTGATTATAGCAAATGTTCGCCTGTCACGATTAAAGAGGAAACAGATCTCGGCGGTGAAAGCCCGCTCCTCGCCTCTAGAGTGTTAATTCAGTGATTTTAACCACACTGCTCTTCAATTCACCAATTCTGCAAAATCGTACACCCAAGTTGATGAATCATATCTCAGCGTCTGGGAATATACTCTTCACACTGTTTATTATCACGGTTGTTATTCCATACTTTTCTTGCGTGTAGTGGACCAGTGAAATAGACAATAAAACCATTGTGGTAAGTGGACACAGGTAACGATCAGCTCTGTATATATACTGTATTTACTGCTGCTGCTACTGTTGTTGCTAAGTGCATGACAGAATAATACGACTGTACTACGAAACCATGTGCTCTATATAACGACATTCCCGCTGTGGTGATTTTGCTGAGTAACATCTGCATTATTATATTGTTTTCAGGTTATAAATTGCCTGCGTGAATTTGAAAATGGAAATAGTCATTTGTTTGCAATACATAAATGTTAACATAGCCGTTTTATAGTTGACCAATGTATGTATACAACTGCCTTTGTGTATGTTTAGTTCATTTTGTACATGTCTGTTTAGGGTCTTTTTTATGTTATTTGCATTTCAATAACATGTATCCATAAAAACTGTATGTCCGCTTTCTAATCTTTTATGTAACATATGATGTGTCGCATGCAAAATTTAAGAAATTGGGAATTGGGCGACATGCAAATGTATATAAACTATTAAATCTTATATTTCTGCTTTGATATATAACCAATGAATAAATAAACCAACAATGGTATCTCAAACATAAAGATGGTGACAAGTATTAATATTATTATTGTTATTATTATTCATTTTAAGAGTGTCAACGTTATGTATAATTATACTGCATGCTGTAGGCCTATGCCAATATGATGTTGAAATGACTTGGTGTTTTGTTTTAGTCGGATCGTGAAGACTGCTTTGAAACCACACCTCGTATTTATGCCGTCGACCAAGATGAAGCCAAATCCAGGCCCATAAAATACAGAATAATAGATGGTAAGACAAAGTCACCACTCAGAATCCCTCATCCAATCACGCGCTGTATTACTCAATTACCATTCGATGATTCAAGTCTCGCGTTAGACGACGGGAGTTCCAAATGGAGAAGTCACTTAAAGTACCAAAATAACAAAGAAAACATACAAACCGTAATAAAATCACACAAACTAATTGAGAAATCAATGTAAGTTTTTGTAGCATACCTAGTTTCACAGCAAGGTAACAATTTACAGTGTTGTCACACTGTCGGTGTTGACATTATACGGGCGTGTACGGGACATAATAGGCATTATTACAGCCATTCTTGGCAACAATTTGGTAACTGTACTACTTAAGTTAGAAGCAGATTATTTGCTGTGGTAATTTAATGAACGGCCCGTCAATTGTTTTCGTAGGCAGACCTGGGACCGCCAACTATTGGGAGGCGTTTTTCCGTCTGAATGAAGATGACGGTAGATTGTGCCAGAAGCAAGCAATCCCTCGATCTATCGACGAGAATGGGCAACCACGATTTGTTAACTTTACTTTTACCATACAGGTATTGGAAAGATCATTTGCCGTCAGCTCTTTAAAAGCATAAGTCGTGTAAATAATCCATCTAGCATTTTATCTTTTATCTAATAAATTTGAAGTGGAAATCGAGCACTTTTTGGGGGAATCCTTTAGAGGCGACATGAAATATCAGTACGATATTGCCGGTGCCACAATGACTGAAACCCTAGGTGAAACAGCTCTCCTTAAACGACTGTCTTGATTACGATTTCTTTGCAATAGGTACTCATTTAATCATCTCCACTGTATCCCAGTTTTAGGAAGTTAGAATGTCTTAATCTATCTAGGCTTACCAAGGCGAAGAAGAGGACATGACAGACACGGCAACCTTGCACGTGGTGGTTTTGGACATCAACCAGAATGTCCCGTCCTTCAAACAGATCATCTATGATGTTCAGATAGAAGAAAGTCCCGTCGCCAAGGCGGGAGACATAGTTGTACAAGTGGAGGCAGAGGACAACGATTTTGTAAGGATAAGACCAGGCTGGGTTATAAGGTGGCTCTAATTTTGTTGTGTAGTATCAGAAACCGAGAAAAGCACAGAGGCCAAAAAACCCCGGATGAAAGTATCCCAGTCAGATCTGTGTATTCTTGTCAGATGGATTGATTAACGCCCTTTGTTTACAAAGTCTATGTACGGATCTTTTTAGATTAAGACAAAATTTGCGCTAAAAGGTGCTTGATACTGTAGCTGTTATTTAAAGCAAACTGAATTTGTTCTTTTAGTTACGATAATATTTTTTTCTAATTCACCGCGTCTTTTCAGGGAACAAATGCAGTGTTTGAATACCAGCTGATGAACAACCCAGACGGTGCTTTTGGAATTGATCCCAACTCCGGAGAAATCACAATTTTAAAACCTGAGTTCATAGACAGAGAAAAACTGGCGTCAATAACACTGACGGTAAGCTAACTATAAAACTTCAGATTAGTATATCAGTCTGTCATGGTTATAGTTATTTATTTATTTTTTATTTTTTTTTTTTTGGTGCGTGTGTAATTGTTTTATGCAGAAAACACGGGACCAACAAGTTTTGACTGGCTTATTTAAATACTGTTAATTTGATTTCTAGACGTATGTTACATAGAAAAAGACGCGTATAATGTGATGTACTTACAGGCGGTAAAAGGTGTGAATGTCGTCTGCTTGAACCTGATCTTTTGATGTCAGCTGAAGGTAGTCTTAAAACACAAAATCTGTAGGTATTTTTATCACCTGCCCCATAGGTAAAAGCTCAGGAGACCGAATCTGCAGAGCGTTTTGACAGTGATCCTGATGCCACTGTTAATATAGCGATTTTAGACGTCAATGACAACACTCCACAGTTTGACAGAAATTCCTATTCCTACACCATCAAAGACAAGCACGAGGTCGGGGCGGCAGTACAGCAGGTGAGAAGGACAGAGACTCAGACAAATATTAAAATCAGGTTGTATCTTAGGACTTGGTTTACAAAACGATGGATGTTAAATATTGGCTAATCAGGTTGGAAAGGTGCTCGATGAAGTTTGTTGATTAAAGACGAAATAGGCAATCTTTAAACTAAAGCGGGGATCTTGTATTCCTATGGGGCTGACAAGTTGCAGTGTATTAAAATAAATATATATAAGGGATAGAGGTATGATAAATGATTGTGGCTTTCCAGGAAGGCGATAACATCGTCATCACAGACCCAGATACGGACCACTTCAGTGAGACCAAGCTAGCCATTAGCGACCTCACGCGGGATCCGGGGCCGGCAGAAGATATCGATCTTACCAGGTTTAATATCGACGAGAACGGCTACATCAGGCTGACCACGGGTCTGAAGGAGCTGCGCCGACAGAAGATCTTCCCAACTTACTCCATGAATGTGGTGGTGACGGACTCGCCGCACGACGCCTCAGTGAGAAGGTTAGTGAAGTAATGACGTCATTTCCTGTTAGAAGTGTAATGACGTGACGTCATTTTCAGCAAGTAGTAAACATTCACTTCTTGTAAGGATTCTTGTAATTCACTTCGACCTAATTTATTGTCTTATTTACCATTGTACATGCTTATTATTTGACCTGCTTTATTAAAGTAACACTCAAAATTGATAGTAAATGAAACACTTGGGAGTTAAGACGAAGCCTTTTCAGTGGATATCTGTTAATTGTCACTTTTTCATTTATTTATGTTGATAATCATATTCCAAATAGCATTTTACAATCGCTTTTCATCTCTAACAGAACAGCCAGCGTTCCAGTGACAGTGACAGTTGAGGAGACCAATGACTATCCTCCGGTATTTGGCCCGCCTAAAACAGTGACCGTGCCAGAAGGATCCTTCATCGGGACACTTATAGCACAAACTACGGTATGAGGGCATAACACTCCAGTTGTAATTCACTGAAATGATACCATAAATACAAGTGTAGAGTAATCTTCCAGTGAATATTTGGAGTGTGTGCAAACTTGGTTTTCTTTTTCCAGGCAACCGATAAAGATGGTGACGAGGACGTCTTTTTGACCTATGACATCATCTCTGGCAATGAAGATGGTATATTTGAAATCTCCAACTCGTACGTATAATATATTAGACAACACTCTGTTAACTTACAGCATGAACAAAAGTTTTTAAACAGTATTTACTCATTTTCTTAGTTTCCACCCAAGGCCTATATATGGTAAAAGACGTTCAATCTATGAATTTTCATACACATTTTGAAGTGTGTTCTGATATGTTTTTTTATCCATTTTCTATAACAAAGCGGTTGGATTACTTCCGCCAAGGAACTAGATCGCGAGGAGAAAGACCAACACTTGCTTCAAATCCGAGTAACTGACGGCAAATATGTAAGTTTGAGAATAAATATTTTGTATTTGCATGTATTTTTTATGCGTATCAAAATATTTCCGATATATTGAAGAATATATAACGTTGCTCATAAATTAGCCATAAGATGTTGATGTAAGAAAAATTTCGCATACCCATACATATATTATTCAACATTTTGCGTTTCATAAACTCTCAAAGCTAAATTCCATGTTCATTTTCCAGACGGCTGAAACTACGGTGACGGTGATCATCAAGGACGTTAACGACAACCCTCCCCAGTTCCGTCAGGACCAGTATACCTTCCACATCCCTGAGGAGTCCAGTCCAGGGACCTTCGTAGGAGAAGTGGCAGCGTTCGACGTTGATAAGGGCTCCAACGGAGATATTGAGTACCGCCTCGTGCCCGGGTTTGGCTCCGATGTGTTTGATATCGACCAGGTCAGTGACATCCGGGTACTTCACGGGTGTGGTGCTTGGTAAACTGATGTCAGTGAATCTCATTACGTAATCTAAATTTGCATTTAATTTAAATACAATCTGCTTGTATGACCAAAAGTCTACTTTTAAGTTTATGAGACCTACATGGCCAACATTCAAGCATAGTTTTATTTGCTTTCACGAATACAACCATAATAAGAGTGTGGTTTTTGCCTTCAGAACGGCAGGATAACTGTGAAGAAACAGAGCGAGTTGTTAGACAGAGAGGTCAACAAGATGTTCGGTATTGTGGTAGGGGCCAAAGATATGGCCGACGTACCTAGAGAGGTAAGTACGTGCAGCCAGATTTGGAACTTTGATCTTTACTTAAAATAAATTCACTACAGTTTAAAACGACAACTGTATCGTCTCTGCAAAATTTCTTACATTCATTTCAATTAATATTTCTTGTCAAGTGTTTTAAGCAATTATTTTTGTGTTGTGGCAGTACGAAGCATATGGTCACCGTTGTCTATTTTTTCAGTCTTACGCATCGGTGGAGATAATACTAGACGACATCAATGACAACGCCCCAAAACTCTCGGCCAGCTTTTACACGGGAGAAGTGACCGAGGATGACGTCACGCCTATCCCGGACCAGGAAGTCATCCTAGTACGTCACCATACAGTTACTTGTTACATGATGTCTTCTTTTATTTGCCCCTTATGTTAAAGTTCAAAGATAAAGTATCTATAAGAGCAGTGATTGAAACGGTTTTCTGAAAACGTTTTATGATCCAAAGGTAGCCATGATGCATTAGACCAACGGTAATATACAGTATGGAACCGCGTGTACTTAAACGAAAGAATCGGATAAAAACCAAAGGCAAGATGACGCGCTTGCTAGGCATAGCATGATATAGGATGAGATATGTTATGTTACGTCACTTATAAGACATTAGCAGCTTTTGGTTAAAAAACATTCAAATTAAAGATAACACACTGAGTCTCATAATGGCGGATATACACCGGATATATAGACCGAACATATTTCAAAGATTGATCTGGATGCAGTGATTGGATACGATAGAGTTTTTCAAATAGAGTTGACACTTAGAAAAAAGTTTCGAACCACGTTCAAAATCTGATAGAATGAAATATTTCGCAGCAATTAATCGCCACGTTTTCTGCATCTCTTTTTTCATCTTACACACGTTTTATTTCCAGAGCTTGCCTTTGGGCTTCACAGACTCCGATCTCGTAGATGCAGATAAGGTCCGCTATTCTCTCTCCGGGCCTGGCAGCGACATATTTGCTATCGACCCTAAAACCGGGCGCATCACAGTGAAGAAACCGGGGGCCATTGATTCCGAAAAAACCAAAGAGTATAATCTCCGGGTTAGTACCATCTGTAGTTAGCATGAGAGGCAAATGTACTTTGTGCATGTATCATCATTTCTGCCCATTCCATTTTGACACTTGTGTCTTAATTTAATTAGCAACCCCGTCTGAAGGTGATGGCACGCATCAAGAGCACACAGTGATATATAGCCTGTGGTCAGATGTATACAAAATGTGAATTCACTGAAACACAATTTTGATTTTTGCTCAGTTACATACTGCACGAGTTCTATCGTTGAACCAAACATGAAATACATTTCATTTGCTTACAATATCCCACAGGTCACCGTCACTGACAGCAGTGGGAAGACCGACTCCAGTCCTCTGAAAATCACCGTCAAAGACGTCAACGACAACGCCCCGAAGTTCACCCAGTCCAAGTACACGTTTGACCTGGACACTGTGGTACCCCCGGGGACTGTGGTGGGACAGATTTTCGCCGTGGACCCTGACGGTGACGGCAAGACGCAGCTGGTGTACATACTGAAGGGAGGCGGCGGTGGGAAGTTTGAGGTGGACCCTAACACAGGTGAGATGTTACTACACACATAGACCCTAACACAGGTGAGATGTTAATAGATACACGTTGTACACAAAGATAGGAATTACATGTAGAATATGCTCTCATGGCTATACAGTTGATATTTTTTTGCTACCATAATAAAAAAAATGCATCTTTTTCTTTAGATTTTATGTGAAGTTAATGTGTGGCACCGCAGGATGTCAATAAATAACTTTCTTTTTTTTAACTGGGAAATCTTACCATCTTTCAATATGACATCGATTTATCTTTTTTTTTTTCAAAGTGTTATCCTGTCTTATTTCAGGTGAAATCACCGTAGTGACACCTCTCGACAAAGACGTCATCAAGAACCAGTACAACTTGACCGTAGATGTCTTTGATAACGGCGTCCCACGGAAGAAGGACACGGCGACGGTGACCATCAACGTCCCTATTAACCAGGCTCCGTACTTCAGAAAACCGGAATACACATTCCACGTCAGGGAGAATGAACCGATCAACACGTTTGTCGGGCAGGTGGTTGCCGTGGACCCGGAGAGCGCTCCTTCTGACGTGTTACCTAACCTAGGTGGGATCTCGCTGAGGTTTGAGTCCAAGGGAGAGACTGAAGACGATGAACTGGTGACCATTGACGAGCCCCTGGCCAAAGCGAGAGGGGATATCACGGTACCCAACGCCGTCAGATACGGCATCATAGAACCTGGAGGTAAACGGCAGCAGTTGCAACACTTAACCTCCACGTGCGCTCATTTCTAGTTTAAATCTCCGTTTTTAACGCATTAACGAACGGACTTGAATGGGTTTTTCATCATTTTGATTTAATTTAAATAAAAAAATCGAGAGATTCTAACTTTTTGGATAAATCAATTTGCTACACATAATTTAATCCAATTAGTCGTGTGTAATATATTGCTTTATCTAGATAAAGAAATATAAAGCACATTACTTTAGATAATGCCAAATGGTCATCGGCTTTAGAACTGAAGCAGAATTACAGAGACGAACATGTATCATTTCAGTACCATTTAGGATCGATGTGAATAACGGAGAGATATTCACTCTCCAGAGTTTAGATCGTGAGAGTGTTGCTGGCTTTGAGTTCACTGTGACGGCCACAGATCGCGGCACACCGTCTAAGACGGCCACAGCCAAGGTGACAGTGCTGGTGGACGATTCTAACGACAACGCACCTGTCTTCTCGCAGTCCTCTTATGAGGGCTTCATCATGGAGGATAATATGAAGCCAAAACCAGGCCAGATGGTTCGATTGGTAAGAGCACTGCGACGTCTTGAACCACATCATTTAAACTTACAATTATATTTCAAAAATATACTACGCCACATTGGGCCACTTTATACACGTATTTTGAATGCAGCTTTGAACTTTGAAAATGACTATTATATCTCTGTTTGCTATGTGAAATTCGCAATATTTTAATTTTGTCTTCGCTCCCTTTAGAGTCAGCCTATCATGGCCACGGACAAAGACGAGGAGCCGGCTTACAAGACTGTGCGGTACTCTCTCACTGGTCCTGACAGCGACATGTTCTCCATTGACCCTGTTACCGGCATGGTGGCAGTGAGTGGGTCAGGCGTGGGCCAGTTCGACAGGGAGGGCAAAGCCAGTTATGAGTTTCAGGTGAAAAATTTACTGAAAATTCTTTATAAACTTAAAACCCTCACGCAGAAGCGAGGGCTTTTTACTAAGAATGAGAACGGATCAGATTGTTAAGCAATCAAGTAATTGGTTTTAACAGTAGTTCAGTTGGTTATTTGTAAGGGAAGTGAGTCCTGTGGTTGTAGCGGGTTGTGAAAGGTCCAGGTTATTTCCACACAGGTAGTGGCATCAGACCAAGGGTCTCCCAGCCAGTCTTCCACCGCCAGGCTGAAGATCTCCCTAGACGACGAGAACGACAACGCCCCAGTGTTCCAGCAGGACGCCATGCCCGTGTTTGAGGTCGGTAAAGACGTGAAGGCCGGCAACATGATCGGCTCCGTGACAGCGTTGGATAGAGACGCTACAGCTCCCAACAACGAAGTCATGTACCTCCTGGACAGCGACGCATTTGGCAAATTCAAAGTGGAAATGAAAACAGGTAAATTTGTGCAAAACTCACGTGAACTTCTTGGAGACAAGTTCGTAATGAAAATTGGTTCACATGGTTCCTATGGGCAATCGGAGCAGAAAGACGGCATTTGGAATAGAATAAAAAAGAAAAGAACAAAAAAGAGGTTGAATTGTTATACCTTAGCAAAAACTGCTAAAATATCATAGCCNTACTACCCAAGTGTCGCCACAAATAAACGGAGTGCCTTACACCCCATTTCCATAGATTTTTAGATCGATCTATCCCTGTGGGGAGTCTCACTAGATTACTGTCAGCATGGCCGGCTTAAGCGTCTGTCCCGCCTACTAAAAGCGCTAAGGGGGTAATTAACTATGGTGTCCGCTCGGCTGACTGCAATTTAGCCTGAACCCCCAGGGAGTTAGGTCGATCTAAAACTTAATCTTTAGATCGATCTAAATCTCTGGGAAAGCACCCTTAGATTTGCTCCACAATATATTCAGGAAGTTTTTTTTGTCAATATTGTGTTTCTCTTTTTGTGACAGGATGTTTCCCCGGGGACGCAGATCTATATTGTGAACGCTGACGACCCATTTGACGTGTACCAGGAAAATACCATTCTTCACTTCAGTGTCGTGGTAAGTAAACCGTTCTGGCTAAGGTTTGTACGCACGCACACACGCTCATCCAGATACAGACGGACGCACGCTCAAAGAAAGGTGGGAGAGGGCAGTGGGATGGGGAAATCACATTAGCAATGCATTCTTTATTAATTACATCATTTAGATGAGATATATGAGGGAAGTATACACTTCTCTGTCAATATGTAACTGGTCCGAGATCCATGAAATTATTTTATTAAAAGTCATTAAGTACTTCAACACAGAAATGTTTTAATCAGAAATATTCCTTGGTCTGTAGGGAATAGAAGCAGATGGAGAATATGAAAACCGAACCGTGTTCACAATTTCTGATGACGGAAGGATAGATCTAGAAGAAGAACTGGATTATGACGCTGGAGCACGAGAGTATAAGTTGAATGTTTTTGTGGAGGTAAGTTCTTGTTCACTGCCCTGGTTCCTAATTCAAATGAAAGGAAATAAATAAGGAATAGATCTAGTATCTGATCACGTGGGATGCGATCAGCTGATCTCGGCGGTAATGGGATGTATCCGCACGAGTAGAGATGGCGGAAAGAAGGCGGATTACGCACAGGGGTTGCAACCAAAGAAATCTGACTGATTCTTGGAATTTAACAAAATGGTTTGAGTTAATATAAAGTGAATGGGACTCAAGGCGCCTTAGTTAAAAAAAAAAACCATTTTTTACGATAGGATTAGATTGCTGCTGAAAATACAGGTCGACAACGAGGTCTGCGGTTAGTTTTAAAAAATTACACGTGGATCTGTTTAAATCGTTTGCCAACTGTCTGTTTGCAGGATGAAGGGTTTCCGATCCAGTTCAACGACTCTACTCTTACCATCAGGGTGAAGGACGTTGACGATCTGGGGCCAAAATTTTTGGAAACGGATTATTATGCTGAAGTCATCGGAGAGAAACCAATTCAGGTGAGCTTTATATTATGATAAAAAAAATACTTAACGAGGTTTATTTGTAAGAACGCGGACGCGCGAGATACGCACACACACACACACACGCGTGCACGCACACACACACACAGAGAAAACGTTACATTCACAGGAAAAGAATAGTATCTATACCGTTTTAGTAGAAAGCCAATAATGGGACCTAGATTCGATGATCAGATTAACCTTGAAGTCAAATCGTCATGACTCATGCCTATGTACTTATAAATTGAATTGATTATAGCAAATGTTCGCCTGTCACGATTAAAGAGGAAACAGATCTCGGCGGTGAAAGCCCGCTCCTCACCTCTAGAGTGTTAATTCAGTGATTTTAACCACACTGCTCTTCAATTCACCAATTCTGCAAAATCGTACACCCAAGTTGATGAATCATATCTCAGCGTCTGGGAACATATTGTTCACACTGTTTAGTATCACGGTTGTTATTCCATACTTTTCTTGCGTGTAGTGGACCAGTGAAATAGACAATAAAACCATTGTGGTAAGTGGACACAGGTAACAAACCAGATAAGCTCTGTATATATACTGTATTTACTGCTGCTGCTACTGTTGTTGCTAGGTGCATGACAGAATAATACGACTGTACTACGAAACCATGTGCTCTATATAACGACATTCCTGCTGTGGTGATTTTGCTGAGTAACATCTGCATTATTATATTGTTTTCAGGCTAAATTGTCTGCGTGAATTTGAAATGAAAAAAAGAGTATTTTGTTTGCAATACATAAATGTTAACATAGCCGTTTTATAGTTGACCAATGTATGTATACAACTGCCTTTGTGTATGTTTAGTTCATTTTGTACATGTCTGTTTAGCGTCTTAATTATGTCATTTGCATTTCAAAACTGTATGTCTGCTTCCTAATCTTTTATGTAATATATGATATGTCGCATGCAAAATTTAACAAATTCTGAATTGGGCGACATGCAAATGTATATTAACTGTTAAATCTTATATTTCTGCTTTGACATTTAACCAGTGAATAAATAAACCAATGATGATATCTCAATCATAAAGAGAGTGACAAGGAATTATTATTATTATTATTATTATTATTATTATTATTATTGTTGTTGTTGTTGTTGTTATTGATATTGTTATCATTATTCCTTTTAAGGGTGTCAACGTTATGTATAATTATATTGCATGTTGTAGGCCTATGCCAATATGATGCTGAAATGACTTGGTGTTTTGTTTTAGTCGGATCGTGAAGACTGCTTTGAAACCACACCTCGTATTTATGCTGTCGACCAAGATGAAGCCAAATCCAGGCCCATAAAATACAGAATAATAGATGGTAAGACAAAGTCACCACCCAGAATCCCTCATCCAATCACGCGCTGTATTACTCACTTACCATTCGATGATTCAAGTCTCGCGTTAGACGACGGGAGTTCCAAATGGAGAAGTCACTTAAAGTACCAAAATAACAAAGAAAACATACAAACCGTAATAAAATCACACAAACTAATTGAGAAATCAATGTAAGTTTTTGTAGCATACCTAGTTTCACAGCAAGGTAACAATTTACAGTGTTGTCACACTGTCGGTGTTGACATTATACGGGCGTGTACGGGACATAATAGGCATTATTACAGCCATTCTTGGCAACAATTTGGTAACTGTACTACTTAAGTTAGAAGCAGATTATTTGCTGTGGTAATTTAATGAACGGCCCGTCAATTGTTTTCGTAGGCAGACCTGGGACCGCCAACTATTGGGAGGCGTTTTTCCGTCTGAATGAAGATGACGGTAGATTGTGCCAGAAGCAAGCTATTCCTAGATCTATCGACGAGAATGGGCAACCAAGATTTGTCAACTTTACTTTTACCATACAGGTATTTGAAAGATCATTTGCCGTCAGCTTTTTAAAAGCATAAGTCGTGTAAATAATCCATCTAGCAGTTTATCTTTTATCTAATAAATTTAAAGTGGAAATCGAGCATTTTTGGGGGGATACTGACGGTGCCGCAAAGACTGAAACTCTCCTTAAACGACTGTCTTGATTACAATTTCTTTGCAATGAGTACTCATTCAATCATCTCCACTGCATCCCAGTTTTAGGAAGTTAGAATGTCTTAATCTATCTAGGCTTACCAAGGCGAAGAAGAGGACATGACAGACACGGCAACATTGCACGTGGTGGTTTTGGACATCAACCAGAACGTCCCGTCCTTCAAACAGATCATCTATGATGTTCAGATAGAAGAAAGCCCCGTCGCCAAGGCGGGGGACATAGTTGTACAAGTGGAGGCAGAGGACAACGATTTTGTAAGGATAAGACCAGGCTGGGTTATAAGGTGGTATCAGAAACCGAGAAAAGCACAGAGGCCCCCAAAAAAAAAAAAAAAAAAAAAAAAAAACCCGGATGAAAGTATCCCAGTCAGATCTGTGTATTCTTGTCAGATGGATTGATTAACGCCCCTTGTTTACAAAGCCTATGTACGGATCATTTTAGATTAAGACAAAATTTGCGCTAAAAGGTGCTTGATACTGTAGCTGTTATTTAAAGCAAACTGAATTTGTTCTTTTAGTTGCGATAATATTTTTTTCTAATTCACCGCGTCTTTTCAGGGAACAAATGCAGTGTTTGAATACCAGCTGATGAACAACCCAGACGGTGCTTTTGGAATTGATCCCAACTCCGGAGAAATCACAATTTTAAAACCTGAGTTCATAGACAGAGAAAAACTGGCGTCAATAACACTGACGGTAAGCTAACTATAAAACTTCAGATTAGTATATCAGTCTGTCATGGCTATAGTTATTTATTTATTATTATTTTTTTTGGTGCGTGTGTAATTGTTTTATGCAGAAAACACGGGACCAACAAGTTTTGACTGGCTTATTTAAATACTGTTAATTTGATCTCTAGACGTATGTTACATAGAAAAAGACACGTATAATGTGATGTACTTACAGGCGGTAAAAGGTGTGAATGTCGTCTGCTTGAACCTGATCTTTTGATGTCAGCTGAAGATAGTCTTAAAACACAAAATCTGTAGGTATTTTTATCTCCTGCTCCATAGGTAAAAGCTCAGGAGACCGAATCTGCAGAGCGTTTTGACAGTGATCCTGATGCCACTGTTAATATAGCGATTTTAGACGTCAATGACAACACTCCACAGTTTGACAGAAATTCCTATTCCTACACCATCAAAGACAAGCATGAGGTCGGGGCGGCAGTACAGCAGGTGAGAGGGACAGAGACTTGACATTCACACTCAGACAAATATTAAAATCAGGTTGTATCTTAGGACTTGGTTTACAAAACGATGGATGTTAAATATTGGCTAATCAGGTTGGAAAGGTGCTCGATGAAGTTTGTTGATTAAAGACGAAATAGGCAATCTTTTAACTAAAGCGGGGATCTTGTATTCCTTTGGGGCTAACAAGTTGCAGTGTATTAAAATAAATATATATAAGGGATAGAGGTATGATAAATGATTGTGGCTTTCCAGGAAGGCGATAACATTGTCATCACAGACCCAGATACGGACCACTTCAGTGAGACCAAGCTAGCCATTAGCGACCTCACGCGGGAGCCGGGGCCGGCAGAAGATATCGATCTTACCAGGTTTAATATCGACGAGAACGGCTACATCAGGCTGACCACGGGTCTGAAGGAGCTGCGCCGACAGAAGATCTTCCCAACTTACTCCATGAACGTGGTCGTGACAGACTCGCCGCATGACGCCTCAGTGAGAAGGTTAGTGAAGTAATGACGCCATTTCCTGTTAGAAGTGTAATGATGTGACGTCATTTTCAGCAAGTAGTGAAGTAATATTATACATTCACTTCTTGCAAGGATTCTTGTAATTCACTTCGACCTAATTTATTGTCTTATTTACCATTGTACATGCTTAGTATTTGATCTGCTTTATTAAAGAAATTTGATAGTAAATGAAACACTTGGGAATTAAGACGAAGCCTTTTCAGTGGATATCTGTTAATTGTCACTTTTTCATTTATTCATGTTGATAATCATATTCCAAATAGCATTTTACAATCGCTTTTCATCTCTAACAGAACAGCCAGCGTTCCAGTGACAGTGACAGTTGAGGAGACCAATGACTATCCTCCGGTATTTGGCCCGCCTAAAACAGTGACCGTGCCAGAAGGATCCTTCATCGGGACACTTATAGCACAAACTACGGTATGAGGGCATAACACTCCAGTTGTAATTCACTGAAATGATACCATAAATACAAGTGTAGAGTAATCTTCCAGTGAATATTTGGAGTGTGTGCAAACTTGGTTTTCTTTTTCCAGGCAACCGATAGAGATGGTGACGAGGACGTCTTTTTGACCTATGACATCATCTCTGGCAATGAAGATGGTATATTTGAAATCTCCAACTCGTACGTATAATATATTAGATAACACTCTGTTAACTTACAGCATGAACAAAAGTTTTTAAACAGTATTTACTCATTTTCTTAGTGTCCCCCCAAGCTTAATATATGGAAAAAGATATTCAGTCTATGAATTTTCATACACCTTTTGAAGTGTGTTCTGATATGTTTTTTTTATCCATTTTCTATAAAAAAGCGGTTGGATTACTTCCGCTAAGGAACTAGATCGCGAGGAGAAAGACCAACACTTGCTTCAAATCCGAGTAACTGACGGCAAATATGTAAGTTTGAGAATAAATATTTTGTATTTGCATGTATTTTTTTATCAAAATATTTCCGATATATTGAAGAATATATACCATTGCTCATAAATTAGCCATAAGATGTTGATGTAAGAAAAATTTCGCATAACCATACATATATTATTCAACATTTTGCGTTTCATAAACTCTCAAAGCTAAATTCCATGTTCATTTTCCAGACGGCTGAAACTACGGTGACGGTGATCATCAAGGACATTAACGACAATCCTCCCAAGTTCCGTCAAGACCAGTACACCTTCCACATCCCTGAGGAATCCAGTCCAGGGACCTTCGTAGGAGAAGTGGCAGCGTTCGACGTTGATAAGGGCTCCAATGGAGATATTGAGTACCGCCTCGTGCCCGGGTTTGGCTCCGATGTGTTTGATATTGACCAGGTGAGTGACATCCGGGTACTTCACGGTTGTGGTGCTTGGTAAACTGATGTCAGTGAATCTCATTATGTAATCTAAATTTGCATTTAATTTAAATACAATCTGCTTTTATGACCAAAAGTCTACTCTTAAGTTTATGAGACCTACATGGCCAACATTCAAACATAGTTTTATTTGCCTTCACGAATACAACCGTAATAAGGGTGTGGTTTTTGCCTTCAGAACGGCAGGATAACTGTGAAGAAACAGAGCGAGTTGTTAGACAGAGAGATTAACAAGATGTTTGGTATTGTGGTAGGGGCCAAAGATATGGCTGACGTACCTAGAGAGGTAAGGTGCAGCCAGATTTGAAACTTTGATCTTTACTTAAAATAAATTCACAGGGCCGTAGCCTGAGCAAAATGCCAGGGGGGGGCAGTAGGCGGACACGAGGGGGCGAAGCCCCCGAGGGGGGAGAGGGTGTCTCCCTACCAGTGTGGAAAATTCTAAATCCCAGGGGGGGCAGCTGCCCCCCCTGCCCCCCCGGAGGCTACGGCCCTGATTCACTACAGTTTAAAACGACATCTGTATCGTCTCTGCAAATTTTCTTACATTCATTTCAATTAATACTTCTTGTCAAGTGTTTTAAGCAATTATTTTTGTGTTGTGGCAGTACGAAGCATATGGTCACCGTTGTCAATTTTTTCCAGTCTTACGCGTCGGTGGAGATTATACTAGACGACATCAATGACAACGCCCCAAAACTCTCGGCCAGCTTTTACACGGGAGAAGTGACCGAGGATGACGTCACGCCTATCCCGGACCAGGAAGTCATCCTAGTACGTCACCATACATTTACTTGTTACATGATGTCTTCTTTTATTTGCCCCTTATGTTAAAGTTCAAAGATAAAGTATCTATAAGAGCAGTGATTGAAACGGTTTTCTGAAGACGTTTTATGATCCAAAGGTAGCCATGATGCATAAGATCAACGGTAATATACTATATAGAACAGTGTGTACTTAAACGAAAGAATCGGATAAAAACCAAAGGCAAGATGACGCGCTTGCTAGGCATAGCATGATATAGGATGATATATGTTATGTTACGTCACTTATAAGCCATTAGCAGCTGTTGGTTAAAAAACATTCAAATTAAAGATAACACACTGAGTCTCATAATGGCGGATATACACCGGATATAGACGGCATATATTTCAAAGATTGATCTGGATGCAGTGATTGGATAGGATAGAGTTTTTCAAATAGAGTTGACACTTAGAAAAAAGTTCGAACCATGTCCAAAATCTGATAGAATGAAACATTTTACAGCAATTAATCACCGCGTTACTGCATCCCTTTTTTCATCTCACACACGTTTTACTTCCAGAGCTTGCCATTGGGTTTCACAGACTCTGATCTCGTAGATGCAGATAAGGTCCGCTATTCCCTCTCTGGGCCTGGCAGCGACATATTTGCTATCGACCCTAAAACCGGGCGTATCACAGTAAAGAAACCGGGGGCCATTGATTCCGAGAAAACCAAAGAGTATAATCTCCGGGTTAGTACCATCTGTAGTTAGCATGAGAGGCAAATGTAGTTTGTGCATGTATCATCATTTCTGCCCATTCCATTTTGACATTGGTGTCTTAATTTAATTAGCAAACCCGTCTGAAGGTGATGGCACGCATCAAAAGCACACAGTGATACGTGGTCAGATGTATACAAAATGTGAATTCACTGAAACACAATTTTGATTTTTGCTCAGTTACATACTGCACGAGTTCTATCGTTGAACCAAACATGAAATACATTTCATTTTCTTACAATATCCCACAGGTCACCGTCACTGACAGCAGTGGGAAGACCGACTCCAGTCCTCTGAAAATCACCGTCAAAGACGTCAACGACAACGCCCCGAAGTTCACCCAGTCCAAGTACACGTTTGACCTGGACACTGTGGTACCCCCGGGGACTGTGGTGGGACAGATTTTCGCCGTGGACCCTGACGGTGATGGCAAGACGCAGCTGGTGTACATACTGAAGGGAGGCGGCGGTGGGAAGTTTGAGGTGGACCCTAACACAGGTGAGATGTTACTACACACATAGACCCTAACACAGGTGAGATGTTACTACACACATAATCCCTAACACAGGTGAGATGTTACTACACACATAGACCCTAACACAGGTGAGATGTTACTACACACATAGACCCTAACACAGGTGAGATGTTACTACACACATAATCCCTAACACAGGTGAGATTTTACTACACACATAGACCCTAACACAGGTGAGATGTTACTAAATACACGTTATACACATACCGGTAGACAGGTATAACATATGGAATATGCCTAGTCTGAGGACAATCTAATACAAGGCCATTTTAGTCATTCTTGAAACAAAGGCGACTGTTATTTAAGTTATCGGTGTTATATTACTCCTCTGCCCATTTCTTGACGGAATTAATAACCTGGGAGATCTTTATGTCTTGGAAGTTGATGTCCATTTTGCTACCCAAATAAAAAACAGTGCATCTTTTTATTTTGGTTTTATGTGAAATAAATGTGTGACACTGCTGGACGAAGATGTCGATAATTTACTCCCTGTTATTTTAACTGGGAGATCCTATCGTCTTTTAAAATGACATGGATTTATCTTTTTTTTCAAAGTGTTGTTCTGTCTTGTTTCAGGTGAAATCACTGTAGTGACACCTCTCGACAAAGACGTCATCAAGAACCAGTACAACTTGACCGTAGATGTCTTTGATAACGGCGTCCCACGGAAGAAGGACACAGCCACCGTGACGATCAACGTCCCCATTAATCAGGCTCCGTACTTCAGACAACCGGAATACACATTCCATGCCAGGGAGAATGAACCAATCAACACGTTTGTCGGGCAGGTGGTTGCCGTGGACCCGGAGAGTGCCCCGTCTGACGTGTTACCTAACCTAGGTGGGATCTCGCTGAGGTTTGAGTCCAAGGGGGAGACTGAGGACGATGAACTGGTGACCATAGACGAGCCCCTGGCCAAAGCGAGAGGGGATATCACTGTACCCAACGCCGTCAGATACGGCATCATAGAACCTGGAGGTAAACGGCAGCAGTTGCAACACTTAACCTACACGTGTGCTCATTTCTAGTTTAAATCTCCGTTTTTAACGCATTAACGAATTGACTTGAGTGGGTTTGTCATCATTTTGATTTAATTTAAATAATTAATTAAAAAAATCGAGAAATTCTAACTTTTTGGATAAATCAATTTGCTACACATAATTTAATCCAATTAGTCATGTGTAATATATTGCTTTATCTAGATAAAGAAATATAAAGCACATTACTTTAGATAATGCCAAATGGTCATCGGCTTTAGAACTGAAGCAGAATTACAGAGACGAACATATATCATTTCAGTACCATTTAGGATCGATGTGAATAACGGAGAGATCTTCACTCTGCAGAGTTTTGATCGTGAGAGTGTTGCTGGCTTTGAGTTCACTGTGACGGCCACAGATCGCGGCACACCGCCTAAGACGGCCACAGCCAAGGTGACAGTGCTGGTGGATGATTCCAACGACAACGCACCTGTCTTCTCGCAGTCCTCTTATGAGGGCTTCATCATGGAGGATAATATGAAGCCAAAACCAGGCCAGATGGTTCGATTGGTAAGAGCACTGCCAGGTCTTTAGCCACATTTTTTAAACTTAAATTTACTTTTCAAGATATAGTGCGCCACATTGTGCCACTTAATATATATATTTTGAATGCAGCTTTAAACTGTGAAAATGACCATTATGTCTCTTTTTGTTATGTGAAATAACGACGCAATAATTGTACAAACACAATAATTTAAATCACTTTATTTAAATGCATAGGTTGATAGAACAAATATCTTTGCTTCTTTTTGAAATGGTATCGCATTACGTCTGGGAAGCATTTAGTCACTCTCGCGACTGATAATTTAATTACGTCATTTTACACGATATTTTAATATTGTCTTCGCTTCTTTCAGAGCCAGCCTATCGTGGCCACGGACAAGGACGAGGAGCCGGCGTACAAGACGGTGCGGTACTCTCTCACTGGTCCTGACAGCGACATGTTCTCCATTGACCCTGTTACCGGTATGGTGGCAGTGAGTGGGTCAGGCGTGGGCCAGTTCGACAGGGAGGGCAAAGCCAGCTATGAGTTTCAGGTGAAAAATTTACTGAAAATTCTTTATAAAATTAAAACCCTCACGCAGAAGCGAGGGCTTTTTACTATGAATGAGAACGGATCAGATTGTTAAGCAATCAAGTAATTGGTTTTAACAGTAGTTCAGTTGGTTATTTGTAAGAGAAGTGAGTCCTGTGGTTTTAGATGGGTTGTGAAAGGTCCAGGTTATCTCCACACAGGTAGTGGCATCAGACCAAGGGTCTCCCAGCCAGTCGTCCACCGCCAGTCTGAAGATCTCCCTAGACGACGAGAACGACAACGCCCCAGTGTTCCAGCAGGACGCCATGCCCGTGTTTGAGGTCGGTAAAGACGTGAAGGCCGGCAACATGATTGGCTCTGTGACAGCGTTGGATAGAGACGCTACAGCTCCCAACAACGAAGTCATGTACCTCCTGGACAGCGACGCATTTGGCAAATTCAAAGTGGAAATGAAAACAGGTAAATTTGTGCAAAACTCACGTGAACTTCTTGGAGACAAGTCCGAAATGAAAATTGGTTCACATGGATCCTATGGGCAATCGGAGCAGAAAGACGGCATTTGGAATAGAATAAAAACGAAAAGAACAAAAAAGAGGTTGAATTGTTATACCTTAGCAAAAACTGCTAAAATATCAAAGCTTACCTTGTTGTTTTCTGTCATAGGCGAAATCAAGGCTCTGGAAGGCGTCTATTACCCACCAACCAAAGATACCTATATGCTGAAGATCAAGGCAATGGACATGGGCTATCCGACACTAGAGGGCCAGACTGACGTCATGGTCAAGATAGACCCCAGCCTAACCAAACCCATCCCACTTGGAGAGGGAGGCAGACCATACTTTGTGGGCGATCTGATCTTCTACACTCCAGAGGAACAGACGGTGGGCAGTGTTATAGGGACCATCCAGGCCAAAGACAGCCTAGGTCCAGGAGGCAAGAAAGTTCCAGTTTATATAGCTCAGAAAGACAAAGATATATGTAAGTGTCTGGAAGACGGGGTTCACTTTGCATCTGTTGGCTTTAGTAGGCACAAGATGTGTTAGGATAAACTCTTAGGTTTTCATAAAGTGGCCACCATTGTTGTTTACTAACGTTTTTTTGTGTAACGCTACAAGCGTTCCCCTTGAACACCTTTCTTCAATTTTAAAGTGATTGAAATACGGTGTGTGTTTTTACAGTTCATGAGACTGACCAACCAAGAACTTTAGCTTTAACTCACCATATAAATCCAATTGTCCAAAAACAAATGCTATTTTAGCAATTGCTAATCACTATACAGGATATAAACAGACAAGTTTTCTAAGTTGAACTGGAGATGGTCCTTAAGGGTACGACCATTTCAAAAACTCCTTGTTTCTCCATTTGTCTAGATCACATTTATATATTATTATATTATATTTTCTCGTGTTTCCAGTGCCTTTCAAGTTGGATCCCACGACTGGCCAGATCATCGTGACAGGCACCATGGACCGCGATATGGGCTTGAAGTACTATGCCTTCGAGGTGCACGCGGTCGGCAACACGGTTCCTCCTGTGAACGCCACGGCGCAAGCGGCCATTATCCTCAGTGATATCAATGACAACCCACCCAGGTTTACCCACGATGAGTATCGCCACGTGGTGCACTATTCCACCCCTCCTTGGAGCATCCTCTCCACGCCCTTCGCCTATGACAAGATTGATGAGCTGGAGTCGGCCTACGATTACCGTCTGTTCGGGAAACCCGAGGGAGTGGTCATTATTGACCCCCAGAAAGGCAATATCATTGCCACGGACAAGTTAATAACTCAGCCCCACGGGAGGACATTAGAATACACTATTCGAGCCACTGATCTCTATAATAATGAATTAAAAGCAGAGGCCAAATTGAAACTCACTATCTCGGGGATGGGCGCGGGTGGTAAAGGCAATAATTGCGGTTGCTGTTTGGTGAGATGTGGAAGTGGCGGGAAGGGCCCGGCCCCACCCCAGCGGCCGGCACCACGGAAGAGTTACTCTCCATACGCTGCGCGCAAGAGTGGGTACTACCGATACTACTACAAGAAGTAATTGGGGTGGCGTTTAGTTATTTAAAATTCCAGCATATCACTGCCAGTATTATTGCATTTATTGTTGATTCGTAAGACACTGTTCGTGCGTGAGCAACTGAAGAAGACTGGACTTGCTCAGACGACACTGTATGTTGATAATAGTCGCGCACAGAAAGGAATAACAACTGAAAAACAAAACTTAATTTTATTGTGATACTTACTGATCCATTGCACATCCTGCGCCATTAAACCCGAGATCCATTTCTCATTGAGTGTAAACTGGACTTAGATAGTGAACGAGCCAGAATGCGCATGAAAATCAGTGCATATAAGTGTAAACTGGACTTAGATAGTGAACGATCCAGAATGCGAAAGTAGAGGAGATTATTTTAGTGTAATTGACTTAGATAGTGAACGATCCAGAATGCGCAAGAAAATCAGTTCATTTCAGTGTAAACTTGACTTAGATAGTGAACGATCCAGAATGCGCAAGAAAATCAGTTCATTTCAGTGTAAACTGGACTTAGATAATGAACGATCTAGAATGCGCAGTGTTCGCAGTAAGTAGAGGAGATCATTTCATTGTCTCATATATAAAATAGTGTTAATCTTTATCCTCTCTATACTGGCTATATGACAACATGGCATGGGGCGGCTCGTGCTGTGCTGAAGGACGTAGTGCTATGGTCATATTCAGTCATTGTGATGTCCACTGTGAAGACGGGCGAAGAGACGGGTACCTTCCAGAACACGTTGAAGTCAACTATGCAATGTTGGAATCCTGGCGCGTGTAATTCTTCTTCTCTCTCCTTCCTGGTCCATCTTAAGGAAGTTAGACCGGACTTGGTTTGTCGTCGTCAGCGTTTGTGATTTCTGGCCGAAATACTACCTCTGTTTTGGTAGCAGTCGGCCCTCCCCGGCCTCCTGTGACAATATCATAGTCCTGGCGGCGACAACGGTGAAGAACGCACCCTGTGCACGCCGGATATGCTACGGAACCCAACATTGCAGTCAGAGACAACTTGTAAATATATCACTAAAACGGGCGGTAAACGATAAAACTGGGCGGAAAGACTGAAACCCCTCTTTGTGGGGGCGGCGAGTAGTTCATTTGTATAAATTTTGCACAAATCTATTTTTGCACAAGCAAAGTCACTGTAAATGGTATAAAGTTACGCTTATAGCTTGAGTTTGAGTTTGATGTATTTAATTGTTACACATATTGCTTTTATAACTTAACGTTGAACGAAGCAAATCAGTTAGTTCTGGTGATAGCGGAATTGGACACGTGTGCGTGTCTAGCTAGGGCACTGTTGTTCCTCAACCTGCTGTAACAATATTCAGTATAATATATCCGAATTACATATCTGCTTAATTAAACGTGTAAGCGTAAACTGCACATACGCATAGCTAACGTTTGGAAGTATTTCACAGAGCACATATTTTATTATTATATAATCTTGGAGATGAACTATCACACACAGGGCCGTGCGACAGCCCCACCAACACTGCATGCTGCAGGAAGCTTTCTAGTGAGTTTCTTTAAATGAGTAGGTTTACAGGACCGGCGATGTAGAGTTAAAAACGCGCAACTCAGCGTCGCCAATCCTACCTTAGAGAGTGCAGTGTTACGATCACCACGACAAAGCTCTCTGCGCCATCTTTAGTTGTCTTTAACAGTTATAAAATAAAATATTTAAAATGTTACATCGTTTTTCTTTTTTGTCCTGCCGAAAACAAAAGTTAACCCAGAAGCACAACAAAAACCATCGCTCTTGTAAAAAAAGTTTATTAAGTAACTAGGATTGCATTGAAGACCACATAATGCTCACTGTAATAATAACAAGACGGTGAACATCGTATCTCTAACTGAAGCAAGTTTTCCTTTTAATGATGGAGGCTTCGCTCCTGTTCTACATGTACGGCTGCCTTTTCTACAGAAACCGCTCTACAGTTACACTACTATACAATACTGATAATATCACTGAAATCTACCCGACGAGTGGTTTTTAAGTATAGAATTACGTTACATCAATCTCTATGGGATTAAACATGCACACAAAACTATCGGTCTTTGTACGTACATTCATGTGCCACTAGCTACAACTGGTAGGCAGGTGTACAAAGTGAGGGAAAGCGGACTACGGTTCCTAGCGGACTTTCATTTCTGTTACACCGGGGTAAACCGTCCGCCTAGGACGACCTTGACCTCATTCATAAATGACAATATTATTCCTATTCTTAGAAGGCCTATAGTTCTAACCAGGTCTATCACGTGGTAAAATATCGTGTCACTCGAACGACAACGTGATATTAATAATCTTCCACTGAACGCTGCATCCTTACTGGCAAATCTTTTCACAAAATATTTCTGTGCAGAGGTTTCCTCGAATTTTCCCGCCCGTGCCTTCTACCCCAGGTACGCATCACGTTTCTCGTCTGGAAATCTCGTCTTTCCATATTGACACGTGACCTTGGAAGTTGTTTGTACAGAAACAATATAAACCTTCCATGACAACGCTCACTTAGGTGACGTAGCGCACAAAACTATGGACTTCCATGCATGTTCCGCGGACAAAACAAGCGACTTTTCAGTATTTATATAATGTAAAAATATTCTTACAACAGCACTAATAAAGAGAAACGTCTACTGTTGTTCTATATGTACAATTACTAACATTTAACATAATTTCAACATTTTTCTTGAGTACGTCAATAGTATTATATATCCCTTGATACAAGGAACAATTAGAAAGAAGAGATGCAGTATTTCTTAAAACTGCGCTAGAAATCTGGCAACCATTAATCTTGTTCTCACTTCAAGAAGCTGTCCTTTTATCCACATACATATAGAACAGACGCAGCTTTCTCACAGTTCGTACAGTCATTGGTGTAGATAGCTTAAAGCCTACGTGAATATGCATACAAATAGTATCACATTATATGGCAACAGAGTATAACCGCTCCAAACGAATGGGCCCTTATATCATCACTAAAATAATGCATTAGGCTGTCATTTCCAGGATTTTGAACATACCGTCCCCGAGATCCCAGCAGTTAATTATTCAGTTCTAGAATCTTCTCATGGTTTCTCTCACAAAAAGGGCTGTATAGTCACGTGCCCTCTGGACCTCACACATATACAGGCTGTATAGTCATATGTGCCCTCTGGACCTCACACATATACAGGCTGTATAGTCATATGTGCCCTCTGGACCTCACACATATACAGGCTGTATAGTCATATGTGCCTCCTGTACTTCTCTAACCATCATTACTCTGGCCAGCATCTTGTTCAGAGCCTCTACCTGCAGGGGCAGAGTGGAGTACCAGACGGGACTGTCAGGGACGCAGGACCTCTCTGGGACCAGGTAAAACAGGTCACTGCGACTCTTGATACTCTCAGGACTGAAAACAAAATAAGACATCAACTAAAGCATCTTCTTGTGGAATGTTTACTAGCAAAGAAAGACCAAACTTGACTAGGACCCATTTCTTCTGTAGTCAGTCAACTATGAATGAAATAAGTCATCTATTCCATTACTGTAGGGAATGACTTTAAAGTGATTAAAACAAACTAAATGGATGGACCTGGCAATTCACCTTTTTCAATAGAATGATTTAAAGTTAAGGAAGCAATCTTACCACTTAGACAAGTAAAACTCGTACAACTTCACAGGGCACCTGAGAGGATTGTCAATATTTTCTCCTTGTTCAAAGACGGGCACTTCCTCCCTCTTCCTCTTTTGACCTGATTCAACTGAACACAGAGAAATTTGTTAATATTTCACGAGTATTATGAAGTATTTTTAACTGAACATATGTGACCTTGGTAGTCTTGATCACATGCAAGTTCTACAGTAAAACAGAGTGACAAAATCCATACTTTCATGATAAAAAATACAGAATTTTGATTAATACAGCTATGTTAAACAAGATGTCAAGTCTAAGAAATCAGAAGATGTTTGTTTCAACAGGTGTGTGTACCTTTCTGGTTGTTGGGTGTAGGTGCGTAGTATCTGAGGTAGACACTCCTGCCTGGGGTCTTCCCAGTGGGGACATTTGTCTTCTTCCAGTGCTTCATGATGTGAGAGAAGGACAGCTTCATGTGGTCTGCAGGGGTCTTCAGCATGAAGTACTTGGTGTTGAAGTAGACCAGGGTGTTTAGCAGCACATAAGGAGAGTGGGCACCGAGTTGTTTGCTCTCCCATAGGTGCTCTTCCTCTATACGGCACACCAGAAGACCTGGAATATAATATTTATTTGGTAATCTGAACCAATGGTAGTTATCTTACTATTTTGTCAGGATGAAATATATCTAGGAGGAATATGTGCAGGTTAACTCTGAAGAAGAATAAAAAAATATTTTTTGTTAAGAAATTCATAAAATGCAAGCACCACAGGAGGGCAGCTCTAAATGGGTGGTGTGGAGGACATAAATACCACACCTCAATGTCTGCAGATATCCAAAAGACTCTCATCTTTAACCATTTAAGACAAATTGTGAAAATCTGGCCCCATTAAGACTACTTCATAATGTTAGTACAAACAAGTTTACCTGCTGTGTTGAGCCGAGCTTGGTACTTGGAAACCACCTCATGCAGACATTCTGTAAACTTTTCATAGTAGAAATCGGTGAAGATGTTGTCAATCCTGCCATTTTCAAAGAGGTACTGCTGAATGCCTGAAAGATAATTTTACCTTCAATAAATGTCACTTACAACTCCCCTAAAAGTTACCATGGAGAAATGGCAATGGGTCATTCTATCATTACAGCAATATGCCATATGTTGTCAAAAGGTTCATACAAAATATCTAGCATATCCCAGCAAACTTACCTAGACAAAGGTAAAATATGCTATCAGAGGCATACTCCTCTCCATTGGGTTTCCTCACTTCTTTCACAAACAGACACAGGGAGAAATTCAGCTCATCTGCCGTCATCTGCAGCAGATCTGTCTTAAAATGCTTCAGTTTGCTGCCTTTTGAGGTCACCTTTTCCAGCTGCATGTTTTTCTGAATGACCCAGTGTTTCCATGCGTTTACGCCGTAAGTGTACTTGAGATGCATGTCAGCGTCAGGGGGTGTGGGTTGGTCTTGGGCGGGGGGTGGGGGTGGGGGTGGGGTCGGTTCAGGAGGGGGTTCCTCCACTTTGGTCCTCTTAGCGCCTCGTCCTCTCCTGCCTCGGCCGCGGCCTTTAGACCTGGTTCGTGTTGGCACAGCAGTGTGGATGACATCGGGGTCGGCCTCTATAGTGCTGTAATCCACACCTGAGCCTGGAACACAGTTATTTAATGTAATAAGATGTACTATTCAGCAAGACTTGTCTATTTCAAGCTGATATAAAGCTATGAGTTACAATACAGCTACAGTAACACCAGGTTAGTACATTCTACAGCAGACAAGTTATCACAGTGGATATCAACATAAACATGTCCCATGTGATTCCACCTTGTCAGGCACATGTTGCTGAACAAGACTGGAACTTCATGGTTTGATCTTGCAAGTATAAAAATTGAACCAAGGCAATGTGTTGGCCTTACCACAGAGTGTTACTTGCTTTGTGTTAGTTACTGTCAACACTGAGTTTCTCTGACTTTGATGAAAAGGACAAATATTAGCTGAAGGAAGTTCTCACCTTGCTGAACAGGTACGGGCTCTAGAGAGGTTTCCAGGTCCATGGGTTGGTCCGTCATTTCTGAGGCCATACGCAGCGCCATCTGGAGCATATCTTCCCCAAATGCATCCTGGGAAGGTACAGGCACATCTGGAACTGGTTGTGCTGCTGTCTCACCTGAGGGAGTGAAGTTACAAGACACACTGTTATCATATCTTTGTTTAATTTTCATGCACTACATTTTTTCCGTCAAACAATTTAAATGTTTCAGGTGTACAAAATAAGCCAAAAACCAGTGTTAACAATGTCAGCAAGTGACAGAGGTCTCTAGCCTTACCAGCAGATTTATTCACTTCCTCCGCAGCCCTGTCAGACTCGCTGTCACTGTCATCTTTCTCCGCAGTCGCCACAGCTTCTGCCATCATCAACAATTCAGCTTCAAATGGATCAGCTGGCATACGCTCTTGAATTTCCTGAAAAAAGATAATAGAACAGGGTTCTGAATAATATATTAAAAGCTGACAAATGCAAAGTTTACCCACATCATCCAAACTACTTCATGTCCACATACCTTCATAAATAAAGTAATTCCTGGTAAAATTGTTAGTATCAGGTTTTGACTAAACTAGGGAGATGGGCTTAACAGTTTTACCAGCACAATACTATATGAAACAAAAGATGTCCATCTCTTACCTTGATCTGCTTCAGGATGGAATCCGCAGATTTCTTGGTGGTAGGTATAAAGCAGGGTACCGGGATAGGCACCGGGATGGGTAGTGGGTATGGAGTGGGATAGGTATACATGGCCATGGGCACCGGGACATAGATGGGCACAGGTACCGGGACAATCATACTCTTGGGCTCCTTGTCCTTGTCTGGAAGAAAGCAAACTCCCATGAACACAGAGAGTATACATGATGTGGGACACAACTGCTGTTATAAATATGTGCAAAGACCTGGTTCTTAGATAAAAAATTTATCATGTATCTATATCAAATAAATTTCAAAGAAAAATAATCTACAAACATAAATGACATTATTACAGGACATGATGTTATGATTGGAATTCATAATATTGTGAGAATTGATATTAAATATGTTAAGCCTCCCCCCTTCACGCCAGGTTGACCCTGCTTACCAGTCTGTACCCCAGTGGTGGTCACATGGGGGCGGCAGGACGTCGCCTTGGTCTGCGTAAACGGTTTACACAGCAGTGACTTATTCTTCACAGACTTTGGAGGAGGTGGCTGGACGATCACCTTCCGCACCACCTGCTGTGTTGCTGCAGGGGATGGCGGCTGGGGCTGAGAACAGAAATATACCACAATCTGGTGAACAATCAAAACTATCTTGGCAATGGTGAACAAGACAGTACAGTATTAAAATATATTGTTAAACTAATACTGCTTGTGACTTCGAAAATATTATATACTTCATGACAGACATACCTGGTAATGTGATGAAAAGCAGGGAATTAACCCCCCCAAGAGTGTTCACTGCTGCCTTTCTTGGCAGTGGTGCCAGCTGGGGTGTAAGAGGGGGGTGGCTGAGTACCTCTACTGGTGTAACTGGTGCTTACCTTGGCAGTGGTGCCAGCTGGGGTGTAAGAGGGGGGTGGCTGAGTACCTCTACTGTTGCTCCTGTTTTGTGGTGTGGCTATAAAAACAAAACAACCACAATCACAATAACATTCTGCAGGTTATGCCACTACCTATATTGTTTAATAGCAATATGTAAGGTGTCACTTATTTAGCATTTAGTGCCCAACAGTAGTAGTTTAATTACTGATAAAGTCCAGTTATTTGGAGCTAACAGGCTGACAGTCACCTTGTGTTTGGGAAGGAGCCAGTGACATGACGTTGGAGATAATGGGGATGTTACCCAGCCCACCAGGGGCCACAGTGGCACCTATAGCTGGAATGTGAAAATAGAGTTATTGAAATACTCAACCATTTTCCATTTATCACAAGACACAATACAAAGTATTAAGTAAACTGTCATTCCAATCACTATTTTGAAATGTTAGACTTAAATGCAAAGAAAATTGAAGTTTTTCTCTTACAAAGTAATACATCTTATGTTGATCAACATTAAACAGGGTCAGGATCCTTCACACAAAAGGAGGGGTGGGGGGTGGGGGGGGGGTGGAAGGGGCATGGTACAGATCCCGTGACTGTGAAAATGCTGGCAGTACAAGACTAGCTTAAACAACATTTCTTTATACAAATGAAATGTAATGTATTTATTTTTATATAAATGTTATGTATATTATGTACATCTGCTTCTCAAGTTTCTTCTAACACGTGGTCTCTCCCTGGCATCTTTATCAATGGCCGTCACTCCACCAACTAACAGGTCAGTGTCTGATTCCTTGCCTAGTTTTTCTATTATTTTTGATATCATCCCTGTTTTAGCAATTTCTTCATCATCATCATCATCTGACAGATCTCCTGTTACGTCAGTGAACCCACAGTCCTCCTCTGACATTTCTCCAGAATCATCAGAGAACAGTTTTTTCTCATCTAGTGCGACGGCAGTTTTATCTAATCTTTTTCTCAGGACAGTTCCTGAGATTTCTTTTTCAAACTGTGAAAACTGAGAAGATCGCTTTCTTGGTGAAATGCGCACACCTCCATACATTTGGTCAGTTTGTGGTTCTAACTTCACTTTTCGTTTGGCAAGGTTTTTCTTTCCAGTAGCGGTTCCTGTTCCTTTTCTGTCTCTCAGCTTCCTTCCCCTTCCAACCGGAGGCCCTGCTGGTTTACCCAGAGTACTCAACTGCAGATTAATTTCAGCCTCGTCCACCTTAACTGGCTTGTTGAGTTGAATATTGGACATGTTTTGCTGTAGCACCACTACTGGCTGCATTAAGTTATTTAGGCGTTTAAATAAATCCAGCTTTCGGGACCTTGTCTTTGAAGATTGCATAGACTTTAGGGGAACAAGGGAATTTGACATATTTTGACTTTTTACTACATTATTGCCTCTGTTCCTTTCTATCACAGACTGTTCATTCTTTTTTACATTGCACTTATTGTATTCTATCACAGACATATCTAATTCTTTTCTTGAATCCCACTTTTCTTTTCGAGGCCCTGTCCTCAAAGAAATCGCCTTTTCCAACTGTTTTGACCTGGTTGGTCTGGTCTTTGAAGGTAACCGCACACTCTTTCTCAACCTGGACAGTTTCTGGGACTTGAACAAACTATTGTACCTCGTGAGGTCAATGACAGGTTGCAGTGAAGGCACTTGAATATCTTTTTTTATTACTTTTAATCCTTTTGAATTGGGAACAGTTTTTGCCTTTGTGACTGTACTACTATTAATACTATATCTGGCTTGCAGACGGGCAGAAACTGGTTGTTTAGCTGCTCCGGGCTTTAAGTTCCTTCTTAATTTTGATGGATTGGGTACAGGCAATTTTTCCTTTTTCCCAACAGTGACATTTTGTATTTTTCTTTTTTTAGAATGCAATGCTTTGGCTTCAGCGTGTTTGGTCTTCACTCTCTTCTCTGGTTCTCGCTTTTTTGATTCAGCAAAAGACTTCCATTTTCTTCCGCTGGCTCCTAAAATAAAAGTATATGATATCAAATTCTGCCCCTAAAATATTACATCATTCAATTTCACACGAAACTGAAAACCAGTGACCATCATAAAAGCTGTAGATAAAAAGAACCATAATACTAAAACCATGCCATAGCCTACCTGTCCTAGCCGTGACCTCCGTGTACTCCACATCCTGATCCTGTAACTTCTCTAACTTCACCACAGGACCCACCATCACCAACTTCATTGGAAAAACTTCAGATGGGTCACCTGGAACATCCATATACTGCCTTATTAGTTTCACAATTAATGAACATCATTCAATGTTTTTTTTTGTTTGTATGTAAATATTTCAAAAAGCAAGCAATGACAGTTGGAAATGTTAATCTCTTCAATCATCTGAGACTTCTGTCCTATTTTTTTGCTTTGAATACAATACCAGCAGTGTCATACCAATTAATTTTATTTCCTAAATAGGCAATAATGACCATCCCAACCCTTGGCAAATGATGAAATAAAATGATGAAAAACTGCCCTCCTATACAGGACTTGTGGCAAGCAAGCAAATGTCTACTGTACCCACCTTCCACCAGGCATCTTCTTCCCAGTCTCTCCGGGCTACGCGGCTTCCTCCAGTACTCAAATGACGGGTACGAACAGACTAGAAAATCTCCACGTACTAAGTCTTATTTTTCAAAACGACAAAAAACAGGCCATGTATGTTTTTCATGTCAAAATCCGAGTAAAATTGTGAAGTGGAATGACGTCCAACTGTCCTCAGCTTGACCAATGTCCTGATCACTTGATGACCACAGGCAAGTGGAGAACTGATCTATGTTACCTGCTCTTAAAAATTTCCCAACATTCATTGCCCAAGATGTCTGGTGAAACAAAAATCCAGATCAAATGGCAGAACTCACCTAACCACAGTCTTCCTACTCTACCAAAGTCACTTAACTTTATTATGAGCACTTGCCGAGGTATTAGGTTATACAGGCAGTGGAAACTGTGGCAATCAGCAGGCTGCAGGTTATGAGGAAGCAGTTTTTCATCATTTCTCTTCACAGAAAAGGGTAATTTATGGCAAAACTAATTCCAGTGTCCTTGAAAAGGACATTTGTGACTTGTTCTTTTCTGGGGCTATATTGTGAAGGAATTTGACCCTGTTCAATAACTATAAACATGCAACATTTGATCTTTTCCAATTTTCATAAGAACAGATTGAAGTGCATATTGATAGCACTGTATAACACTCGTGACATAAATACCATATTGTACAAATATTGAAAAATTAATAATAATACTATCACCATATAATTGTGGTTCTACCAACCTTGGTTTGTTGGTGGTATCCTAGGTGGCTGTGGCGTGGTGACTTTGGCCTGGGTTGATGCTGGTGACACAGGAATTCGCTGAGGCGCCTGGAACTGAGCCTGGTAGTTCATTACACAGGGGTAAGAACAGAAGTTACGGACTGAGGCGTCACTCATGGTCAGATGGTACTGGGCAGGGAAGTATCTCTTACACTGGTCACAGGTCACTCGCTGGCTGGAGGTCGCCTGCAGGTTCACTCGGTACAAAGACAGACAGTTCAAGGAACAAAATAGCTGGAATTTGTTTTTGGCGTCCACTCTCTCGATCATGTCGAAGTTGGACTTGGTGGACTTACACCACGTACAGGAGGCAGTCTTTGTCATTGAAGTCTTGAAAATAGAAACACACAAATCGCTGCAGAACCTCCGCTGCTGACCCTCAAACTGTATAAACATTGGTGATGTGCCCTCGTTGTTGCAATAAATTCCACAGTTGTCACATGTGTTCATCGTCAGTTTGTTAGCATACCTGAAGGCAGCAAAACACGGGTCACTACAAAGTTTGTGAATCTTTTCCTCAAAGTTCACTTCATGTTTGATCTGCGCAATCTTGCCACACACTGTACATTTAGAAGGAATGGAGCCTGTTCTGGAGCGTGTAACCCTCTGTCCAGGTGTTGACCCCTCCTTGGTGGAGATCACCTCAATGTCATCAACGTCTTTCTTTTTCTCCTCCTTCCCCTTCAGCTTCTCCTCAAAGTTCTTCAGACAGGCTTGTGAACAGAAATCTTTAAATTCCTCATTTCCCTTATTTCCAACAGGGGCTATGAAGCTGCCCACAATCTGCTTCAAGTCTTTCTGGCAGTAGGAGCAAACCTTGAGAGTTTTAGTGAACCCCTCCATACATTTGCTGCTACAGAAGGGTCTCACTGTGTTACCCACTTTGATACAATGTTTTCCTTTGGCAGTCTCGGCAATGATGAGGTTACACAGTGAACATGTGGTGCTAATAGATGTCATGAACTTGTCCAGACAGTCCTCTGAGCAGTACTCCATCCCCTGCCAACTCAAGAACTTGTCCGCGGAAACCTCGTGCCGTTTACAAACAGAGCAACATTTTTCTGGCTGTTTGGAGAACTGAGGTCGATCAGGGGAGGAGGTAGGTGGCGCTGAGCTCTGTGTAATCTCTGGACCTGCTGCGGCCTCTGCCTTTAAGAATGCAGCAGGACTGGTGCGGAACATTTTGAAGCACCTGTCATCGCAGAGGTGTTTGGTGTCACCATTGCGTACAATGTTATACTTGCACTTGCCCACCTGGTTGACAAAATGGAGTAAGATTTAATGAAAAGCCAAATGTTACGTTAAAATAATAATAATAATAATAATAATAATAATAATAATAANAATGACATGCAGTTCACATTGAAGCTGCATGCTTTCTTACAAAGACAATACAGTTACAAAAAAGCTTTTCACCTTTCCACAGACCAGACATTTGTGTGGTGTTTTTGTAGCAGCTGGTTTGGAGGATTTCCCTTCACTGGAGACTGCTTTCATGAAATGAAGAAATCCATCGTACTTATTTGTTTTAGTATCATGTGATACAGTCCATAAATGTACAACTGACGATCTTGATTCACAGGAGAAATTTTAATCAGAGCAGAGATAGTTATGCTATTTGCAATTTACTGAAGAAAGATGTTTGCAGTGTAAGTATAAATTATAGAAAAATTCTGATGTTGCAAGTAATACCAGAAGCATCCTTAGAAGCAGGTGATTCTGTAGTGTTGGAGTTCTGTTTCTCTTTCTGGTCATCGTCAAAAATTTCCTTCTTTATTTTTGCCTCAGAGGGGCTCTTCTCAGTGGTCTCGTCTTCTAGATCAGACCTGCTAACCTGAATGTATAGAATACAATACATGTGCATACTTGTCACCTTTACCCCAAAACCCCAGTGTGAATATTGTGACCCCCATTTGTTCCATTAGAGGAGTTGCAGTACTTCACATGTGAAAGTGGAGTAAGACAGAGGAGATAACTCTACTCATTACATATCACTTTTTAATTTTATGTTAAACAATCAAATTGTATTCGTACGGTGATATTGGACATCCATGACCACTCGCCTAACTCTCTGTCCTAAACAGCATTAATTATTATGTAACAGGTTGTTACCTATGAAATTTTCGAGGGAGTACATAACAGACTTCACTTCAGTCATCATTTGATATACTAACAACAAAGCAGACCAGTTTTATGAACAACTTAGATCTGGTCTTAACTTTAGGCCAAATATTTAGTCTTTTCTGCTCCAACATAAACAGGCAGAAGTCCAATGAAATGAGATGCTTGGTTAATTTTACTTCATAAAAGAACTGACCAACAGTTACTTTAATTCAGTGGACTGAACTTTTGGTCCTTCAGCAAAGACCATTATTCTGTCTTGAGTCCCTTTTTTAAACCAGACGGCGGTCATTTCCCGTCCAAACCCCTTCACCCCACATCCCCTTACCTGACTGCCATCTTCACTGGTTTTGGTTGCACCAGAGACGGAAGTGATCTTCATTCCAGTCCCTTCTTCAGCTGTGCCTGTCTCCTCTTTACAAAACTCTGACTCAGTTTTGATTTCTGTTACATTTTCTCCAGAATTAGCTGTCACAGTCTCCACTTTTGAAATCTTGATGGTATTAGCACTTTCTGTTTCACCGTTGACTTCAGTTCCAGATCCTTGGGTGTCACCACTCATTTCTACGTCTGGTACTTGGTTGTCTTCTGCTGCATTCCGTGTTGATGTCTGCTCCTGAGCTCCTTCACTTTGATTGGTTAGTGAACCCAGTGTCTCTTCAGCGTCTGTCTCCATATTCTCCACATGGGATGACTTCCCATCAGTGCCGTCTACTTCCATTGGTTCTTCTCTTGCTACAGAAGAACCTGGTTCAGTGTCCATTGGATCTGCTGCAGGAGATGACACAGACATTGGGCTTACTGTCTTAGCCCCTGATACATCATCAGTTTTTAATGCTGGCTGGAGATCCTCTGAGGACACTGGGGCATCCTCTGAGGACACAGGCTTTATCTTATCTGCTGAGGAATCTTCTGGGGATATTTCAGAAAGATTTTCTTGCTGAGATACTTTTTCTTCATTGTTTTCAGATTTTAATTCTTTTTCTGTTGGAACACTGTCTTGTTTGTCATCCTTTGAAATGGGTGGAGCATCTCCTTGACTGACAGGCTCGGTCTGGTCATCTTTCGAAGTGGGTGGAGCACCTTGATTGACAGGCTCATCTGCCTTTTGGTCATCCCCTAAAGGGGTGGAGGGAGCACTTGTTTGATTGAAAGGTTCGTATTGTTGCACTTGGTCATCTGTTGGTGAGGGAGATGCAGACTTTTGATTATTGACAAACTCCTCAACTAATTGCTGTTTATTTCCCGATTGACTAGCTGGTGTATCTTGCTGATTGACAGGTTCACATGGCTGTGGTTGGTTACTGTCTTCTGCCGTGGGCGGAGCATGTTCCTGATTGACAGGTTCACCTGCCTGTGGTTGGTTATTGTCTTGTGCTGCAGGCCGGACATGTTCCTGATTGACAGGTGTATCCGATTGCTGCTCATCATCAAGTAGCTCATCCTCATCCAGTACCTCATCCTCTCCATCACCATCATCCAGCAGCTGGTCCTCTTCAGCATTGTCAGCTGCATTCTCTATACTGGGCTCCAGTTCATCTCCATTGGTCTGCTGTGGAACAGATGGGATCTGCTCATCAACTCCAGCAGCTAGGTCTCCTTCTCCACCCTCCCCCTCCACTGGGCCATCATCTCCAGAGGGGGAACCCCCCTGGCTTGACCCTGGGGACACCCCTGCAGCATCCACAGCTGCCTGCTCTTCCTCCTGCTGCTGAGCCTCTAGACTTGGGTCAACAGGGGGCTGCTGGATGCTGACATCCTCCGCACTGCTCTCTGGTGTGCCAGGTGGCTCCTCTGCTGCATTTGCTGAGTTCCTTTCCAGTATAAGGTCGTTCTCTTCTGGCTCAGCAACAGAGTTTTCTATTGGTGGAGGCGTCACCCCATTCTGTATGGCTTGATCACTTAGAACTGATTCATCTTCTATTGCACTCATGTTTGATTCCTCCTCTACTGAGGGGGCAGGACTGTCTGGGCTTTCCCCTTTGGATTTTGCATCTAGATTGGAATTATCTGACAGATTTGATTCTGATGCTTTATCAGTATAAGGTCCATTTTCCACATCCATGTTTGAGTTGTCTCTGTCTAGAGACGTACTGCTTATACTTTCCTAAAAAATAAAATATATAAATACAAAGATACTGGCTGAATAGGAAAATATCATATACAACATAATTTAGCCAAAATAAAATATAAATAAATAAATATATTCAAAAATAAATAAATTAATAAATAAATCAGAATATCATCCAAAGAGGACATGACTTAGTCTTGCTGGGTTATTGTTGCAGATTATTTTTTCATTAACAGACAGTCAAGGTGAAGAACTTTTGTGACATACATTTACTATCCTTTAAAAGCTTGAGAGAAACAATTAAAATTCTATCAAATAATGATTGGTGTCGGCCATGTTTTGACAAAAATTAATAACATAGTGTAGGGCCCAATTAAGCAAATAATACAAGAATATCTTAATTGCATTTTCTTTGAATACTAGTGCAGTGGCTCAAGATTGGCCTAAATTACTAGAGAAATTTTAATTTAAGCCAATCAAAGAGACATATATGCACCAGCAACTGTATGTTGTCAACAATAACACGAGATGTCAACCTGACGTTGCAGGTGCGATCATTAGCATAGATCACAATTATCTCACTGCTCAGTTCACCGCGTCCCTAATTCATGTGAAAACATTGTTATGGCAGTAGCACTAACCATGCGCAATTACTAACTTTAGCTCCCTGAACATTCTAAAATTGAGAAATGCGTTATGTTGTTTTCACTATTTCGAGAATCAAAACAGTTATACGAACGACCAGGATCCGTATGTTGTTTGTTGAATCTGTTTATTACCTTGATGGTAGATTCTTCTGCAGGAGCCTCGGTCAAATTGTTATCTTCCATGCCGTGCTTTCCCGCGGTTGCATCCGCCATGCCTCTTTTTTAAATGACCCACATGCAAGACAGTTCAAGGTCATTTGCACATCGTACGCACTTCACATAAAATGAGTGTACATAATACAGCTGTAAATTACGAAGAGAGGTTGCAGCAGACAATTTATCTGAACGTATTCTTCTGGTCATCGGTTCCCCCCACATCAAACAATGGCTTCTGTGGCCTCGATTTCAATTTTTGTCCATGCATCTAATTTTCGCATAAAAAAGAGCATTACTTAGGTAACCATTATCCAGTTTACATTTTTATGTCTTATCATATTAAAACAGATGCGGCTTTTATTAATCTGCTTTGTTAAATTAACTTCGTTTTTGCGCTAAGTGATTCGTTTTGATGGAATGCATTTCGGATAATTTTGGTCACGTGACACCGGCGTGTGTAAAGACGGCCATATTGTTTTAGGAAAAGTGCGTGGCGAGGAACGTAGTGCAGACTTGTTCTCAAATAAATATAGCAATGTCTGCAACTAAGGCGACAGGAAAAAGTCCTGCACCAACCAGAAGTGAGAAGACACCAGACAAGAAGGCACAAACGACTCCAAATTCAAATAGGTCGGGGGGAGCGGGAGATCAGAGAGGCAGAGAGCACCGAAATCAGAACAATAGACGAGACTCGGACAGATTTGGAAACCGACATGACAAAAGAGACAGCAGAGATAGAGAAGGAAGTCAAAATAAAGATGGTTCATCCCAGCCAGCAGAAAAGAAGTTGTTTACTGGAAGATGTCGGCTCTTTGTTGGAAATCTCCCCAATGATATTGAAGAGTCAGATTTCAAGAAATTGTTTGAACCGTACGGCCAGAGCTCCGAAGTTTTTCTCAATAAGCAGAAGGGTTTTGGCTTTATAAGATTGGTGAGTTAATGATGTTTTTAAAGTGTAGGATAATGGTGGCCTAAGAATTCATATTAATCTACCCCTTATTTGTGTACTTGTCGGTAAAATTCCAATATTTAACCGAATGTGTTGCTGAGTTTGATTGGTATAATTTTGTTGTTTTAGGACACCAGACCAAATGCAGAAGCTGCAAAGAGTGCCCTAGATGGAACCCTGCGTAAGGGGCGCATGCTCAGGGTGCGTTTTGCCACACATGGTGCAGCATTGAGGGTGAAACACCTCCCAGCCCACGCGTCCAATGAGCTCCTGGAACAAGCTTTCTCTGTCTTTGGGTCAGTAGAGCGTGCTGTGGTGATTGTTGATGATCGAGGCCGTGCCACTGGGGAGGGGATTGTGGAATTTGCTAGAAAACCAGGAGCACAGACTGCACTAAACAGGATCAATGATGGAGTCTTTCTCCTGGCCAAGTAAGTCCATCTCATCTCTGGCTGAAGCCATTAAATTTGAACTGGTAATTAAAAATAGCTTATGTAGCATGGGGAGTGTGTCTGCGACTGAGTTGAAAAGTTTGTTTTTTGTTTTAGGTTTTTGATGTTACATTCTGTTATTTGGATTATGTGAGGGAAGTGAAGAAAATACCAAATCTTTTATGTTGTCTTAGAATTTCTTTTAAATAATGTTTTGAAAAATGGATTGATAAATATTCACAATATCACTTTCAGATCTCCTCGCCCCATCATTGTTGAACTGTTAGAGCAGCATGATGAAGACGATGGAATGCCTGAGAGATATGTACAGAAAAATGCCATCTATCAAAAGTAAGTTAATCTTTCCTGTACCTTCCATTTGTTACATGTGTACATTAACCAAAGTTTTATTGATATTTTTACAGACATGCTGAAACTGTCGGTCCGATCGGTCATGACCGGGAAAATTTGCCTGGACCGGTAGAAAATTGGACTTGGTCGGTCCACAGGACTGACAAGAGTTTTAAGAATTTACAGTCATCATTTGACATACTTCACTACTAAAATTATATAAAACACAAAGCGTTTTTTTTCCCCTTCCATTTCAAATCTACCACATTCACAAACAAAGTACTGGTAGTATCTGTCTCAAACGAGTAGGGTGATTTTCGGTCCGACAAAAATCCATTCGGTCTGGCAAATTTTTCATTACTGCTGGTCCAAATGTCCGGCCATTCTGAAAAGTTTTCAGCATGTCTGTTTTTACATTAAAGATTGACAAAAAAAAAAGTGGTTTAAAGCTAAATAATTAGAGCATTATTATAATTTTAAAAGATGATAAATGAGTAGTTTGCAATTTTTTTTCTTGTTTTCTCTAGGGAAAGGGAGGTTGAACCAAGGTTTGCACAGCCAGGCTCCTTTGAGTTCGAGTTTGGTCAGCGCTGGAAACAACTGTATGAGATGGAGAAGCAGCAGAAGGAACAGCTGAAGAAGCAGCTAGAAGATCTGTGGGAGAAACTAGACATGGAGATGGACAATGCTATGCATGAGCAGGAGGCTCTGATGCTCAGACAAGGTGGGGAGAACTCTTCATGAATGATAATAATGACTATATCTATATATATTTAGTTTAAGTCCATTAAAACTTGTACCGAAGAGTTTACAATAAATAGACCTTTGTTATCTGTGTGAGATTATGCTTTTGCCTTTGATGGTTTGTCAGGATTAAAGGTGCCCAGAGTTAACTTTTCTTGTAAAAAAATCATATTTAACAATTTGTTTAGGGTAAACACTTTAACTCTGATCAACTTCCCTTTCATCCTCCTCTCTCAACACTGGTTGTAACTCTGGGAAAATTATAAGTATACTTATATGTTTGAAAAACTCACCATCAAATATGGATTATATACATATAATCCATACTTGATGGTGAGTTTTCCAAATTCTGTAAATAGATGATTAATAATATATATTTGTTAGTATTCTTATTATAGTGTTGCTTGTTTACTTTATGGTCGCATGTCTTTTTTGCCAGATTTGATGCGTAGACAAGAAGAGCTAAGGCGCCTGGAGGAGATGAGGGCGCAGGAACAGGAACGCAGAATGCAGCAGTTGGAAATGAGGTAAATACACGTCATTGGGATGATGGGAATGTTAACTGTATTTGAACTGGGAGTGTATCTGGTACTGGTAGAAATGAGGTAAATACACATGTCATTGGGATGATGGGAATGTCAACTGTATTGGAATTGTGAGTGTGTCCGGTACTGTAAGGAAATTGTAGTTGTTTATTTGGTTTGTTTTCTAAAAGGTGTGACTTCTTTTCATTCAACTCTAGGCGCCAGAACGAGTTCAGAAATGAGAGAAATGATTTCTTCAACAATGAGGGTGGCTTCAGGAACCAGGGCAACATGCAGCAGTTTGGCAACAGGCGTCCTGATGATGAAAGGATGAGGCAAGAGGAACAGAGAAGACGCGAAGAAATGATGATGAGACAACAGCAAGAGGAAATCATGAGACGCAGACAGCTGGAGCAGGTGACATTTTTAGCCAACAGTTTAAACAGCTTGCATGTTTGCTGTAAAATGGTTTTTGTGCATTGCAGATCTTCAAAGGTTACAGTATAATTTGGAAAGTTTTATTTTCATAAAAATTAGATTATAAATTATCCTTCTGTTTCTGTGACCAGTGCTATTCAGATATGAGCGCAGCCAGAGGTTAACAGCCATTGTGTGTGTCAGCTTTCATTTTCAAATGTCCATGCATGCAGCTTGTGCTGTCTGAACTGCTGCTGCATTTGATAAAAATTTCTACACCAATCCCAACCATGTCTCTTGTCTTTCCACAGTACCACTAAGTTCAGATAACTTATGTCTGTGGTTAGTGAGATTAGCTTGAATTTGTCCCAGAAGTTCAAGTGTCTGCTAGGTGTGTGTATGCAGGTTTGAAAATGAAGAAGCTGGCCTTGGAGCTGTATTTTGTAAGAGACTGAAAACTGTGTTCTCTCCTGTGTTCAGCTCACTAGATAAATGAACTGTGTTTTGTAAGAGACTGAAAACTGTTCTCTCCTGTGTGCAGCTCACTAGATAAATGAACTGTGTTTTGTAAGAGACTGAAAACTGTGTTCTCTCCTGTGTTCAGCAAGAGAGTGCTATGCGGGAGATGCAGGGTGGTGGCAGCGGTGGGGGTGGTGGACCAGGTGGACCCCGGGGTAATGCACCTCCCATGCAGCCACCCCCGGCCCCGCCAGCTGGACTGGGACTAGAGAGACAACAGAGATCTCAGGTACTGCCTACACCGTCTCTAGGAGTAAAGAACTTACTGTGAATGACAAGTTAACTGAATGAATGACAAGATAACTGAAGTATTTTATGACCAAGTGCTTTGGATATTAGGATAAGAATACATACTTTCTGTAATGAGTTTTCATTAGGTAGACAAATTGATGCTGGCTTGATCTATTTAGAAATATGACATGTGGTAACACATGCCAAAGTGAGTGTGTGGAGTGTGTGTGTATCTGGTACTCGGTGTGTTCACCAGGTGGCAGCATTGTACAGTGAAAAATTTTTGTTCTTCCAGATGGGTAACCAAGGCAACATGGAGAGGAGTGGAGGTGCTGGCAATGCTAACGGCCAGGGTGGTGGCCCTGGGGGCCCCGGGGGTCCCGGAGGCTTTGGAAACCAAGGAGGCATGGGGGGCCAGGGGGGTAACCTGAACAGCCAGGCCCAGGCTCTGATGGGACAGATAGCACAAATGGTAATGTATTCACTGTGTTCTGCTGGGTGATCTGATGGCTGAGGAGATGTTTTGTAGGGACAGTCTGTGGTGGGGGCTTGGTAGCCATAGCTACAGCTCTTCTCTAGGGAGTGTGATATTTTACTAGTTCTGGATATGATAAAGAAACTGAATGTAGGAGTCTTCACGTAGTCGGTGTTGAATGTCTTAATATTCAAACAAGTCAATGAAGTACATAGCAATAGGCTCTGGCAGTGACTACTCTACTTTATAGCTCTATACTCATGTGGGCCCCAAGAACTAGTCTGTACTGTAGAGAAATGTGTTGATAAAGGGTAAAGTATTTATTGTCCATTGGATACAGTGTGCTTAGGTTATGCATCAACAAAAATAGGTATAATACCTTGAAGTGTTGTCTTTATACTGAGGTGAAGTACTGTGTCCAGTCATTGACTGTGTTGCCGTAATGGCCAGCAAATTGACAACTGTTACTGACATCTAATGCATATGGAGTATGTTTTGACCACTGTAAAGTGCCATATCAAATATTGTTGCTGTAAACCAGAGGTGTTTGTGTTTTGTTATTATTATTGATAACCAGGAAGAATATCAACTATAACTGGATTAAAACCTTAATTGTTTTTATGAAAATTGATTGAACATGACCTTGCATACATTTTGAAGTGATGATTATTTTTATTTATTTACTAAAGTTCTAATGATTTTCAGTGTGATAGAAACTTAAAAATGCATTAATAAATTTGACATCGTGAAACACAACTAAACAGAATTCCTTTTAGTAATAAAAGAGGATGAAGAGGGATAAAGGGGGAAATGAGAGGCAGTGGTGTTTTAAATAACATGTGCTCAAATCTTTAGGTGAATTTATAGTAGAAAGAGTCGGGGGAATCTTCCAACGTGCTGTGATCACAAAGAAGGGTGTACACGATTTTCTGACTTAAAACTAGGGTGGAATGCATCCCTCAAGATACGAAGCTTGCTTAAATAATTTCTTTCCTGACATATTTATTCCAGGAATAAAACTCCGCCAACTGGATTATTGGAAAGGTTAGAAACTTAATTAGAAAAGTTGGTTTTCTAGGAGAAGGAATGATAAGTACAAAGCATTGCATGCAATAGTCAACAATTCATTATACTCTTCATGACAGTTTCTGCTGGTAAAATACTCCCATGAGAGCATCAGCTTGTAAAATACTTTGTCTTAGCATACTTTTTTCAGATTTCTTTGTATATCAATTAAAAGAATGAAAATGTTTAGCTTAATCCAGCCCACCCTCTTTGTTGCGTATAAGTGGTGTTTTGTTACTGACATTTCAAGGCAAAGGATGTACTGTTATTGCAAAAAAAATGTTGGTAGGATTGACAGGATTTCTCTTATAAAACAAGGACAGCATTATGCAATCCAAGGAAAGTGTTTGTTATATGAAAGATGATAAATTGTACGGCGATTTAAAAACATTGATTATTGATTGCAGGAAATATGGTCAGCAACGTAAAAACATCAAAATATTTCTGTGAAAAAACTTGATATAGGGGCTATATATTATAAAACCTGGATAGAAGGTTAAGTGAATTCAGTACATTTTTAAACTGAAATAAACCTGAAACTCTTGGTGGACAGAACCTTTTAAATTGGTAGGTCACTATAACATGAACAGTTTAGTAAGTGTAAATTTAAAATAATTACCAAGAGAAATTTTTAAAGAAGAAAGATGTTATTTGCTGTTTCCTGTAATTTGCATGTTTACATCACTCCCCAGAATTGAGTATTTGGAGTTTTGTGCTTTGTCAGTATAGGAACATAAAAATTTATTTTGAAGTTTTGTCTTCGTGAAAAGAGGGCTTGCATGAGTATATTGCAGAATAATTTGGGCAACTTCAAATTCTCACTATTTCTCAACTTTTCTCCCTCTCTGTCTCTCCTCTTCTGTCCACTTTCTTTCATTCTATCATCATTGAAACTAGGTCACTGCCAGGTGCCCCATAGCTCTGTGAGATACTTAGGTAGTTGGATCGTAAGCTGGAGCATATAAAAGTTTTCACTGATTTGTTAACAGTCCATATACATTGTAAATACTGACTTGATAATTGAAGAGGTATGCTTTACTATGTATATATTTTGTAAGAATTATGATGTGATTTATTTCAGGAGGATTGAAATGTCCATTGCTCACCTTAGCTTGTATTTTCAGCTGGCTGCTGTTCATGGCCTTTCTGTCTGAGTCTGGAATATGTCTGTCTTCTTAAAGGGACAATAATTTGTATGATTTACTACTGATGTATCTGTCAGCTAGGAATAGATCACAATTGACTGGCCAATAATGACAGGGAATGTTACATGAAAATAAACATTTAAGTTACATATTAAGCAAGCATGGCTTCCAAGTAACGCACATGAACCTCTCCTAGTTTCTTATAAAACTCGTAAAGAGATGACATGCCAAGGAATAAACAAATAAACAATAAAAAGAACTTTATAACTCCACCTACTTCTAATTTCTGATCCTAAATTGACAGACTTATCTGCTTGGTTATATATAGCACTGAGAGTAAGCAGTAAATATCCTTTCAAATATGATTTTTCAGGGAACGTGAAACAATGCCCTTTGGTATTTCTCTAAGTTGTACTGTTTGAAACAATAAGGTGGCATTTGGCCAGCTCTTGTGGCAAAAATGTATCTTTAATGCTAAACTAAATACCTTTCTTCTTGAGTTGAAAATACTGATAGAAAATTAATGTAATAAATAAAAAAATATTGAATAAACATGATAGTCTAAGACCCCAAATCCAATAAATACTTAAGTTTTTATTTATTTATTTATTTATTTATTTATTTATTTTTTTTTTGGGGGGGAGGGGTCAACTTGATCTTTGCCACTTTGAAAATAAGCTACCCCTTAAGTAACCTCTGTCAGTGGTCATCACAAGAGTTGCAGTATCTTTACATACCAGTTTTGGCTCCTAAAATTGAAAACAATTGGTTATATGTTCCCTAGGAAAGCTTTTACCGCTTAGATTAGCTTTGGTAAACTAGTATTTAGAAAAAAAGGTGTCTTAAAGGGTATATAATAACATTGTATTTTATTATTTTTTGGGGTGAGGCGGGTTTAAAATTACAGTGATATAGCTTTAAGACCCAAAATATGAACATTTTTGTGTGGTATCTCCCCCAGAATGTACTTCTGTAGAGACATACTGGGCCCAGTTTTATAAAGGATGTTTATCACTAACCAGTGGATAAGCCTAACCAGTGGATAAATTCTCCTAACACCCATTAACTAAAAGACGGTTAAAATGTGTTTCATATACAGTGTTCTGACTGAACACTGTATATGAAATAAGTTAACTGGCCAATGTTTAACTGGATAAAATAATTATTTAAAGGTCAGTTAACTAACAGACTGTTTAAACACTGTTTATGAAACACAATTTCATCCGTCATTTAGTTAACGGGGTTTAGGAGAATTTATCCACTGGTTAGAGTTAAACACTGGTTAGTGCTAAACGTCCTTTATAAAACTGGGCCCTGGATGTTTAGCTGGAGCAAAGTTGTTCCCAACGAGAGGATGGTAAGAGGTTTGATGTACACCACTCTTGTTCACATTGATATTGACACTTTGAATACTCCAAATATTAGATACTCAGAACTGAACGTGTTATGTCATATTAACTACAGATTAACTTTGAATTCTTTTGTGGCTAGGTGATTTTTACCAAGGAACGTTGACAGGATGATTTGAATGAAGAGTTTGTAGACATGTTTTTGTGGCATATTTTACCAGTTGAGTAACTCACTTGGATTTGGCTCAGTTACTGTATACTTATGACAGAGGTGTGTGTTATAGTCAACTGGAAATATGGCTGTTTTACTAATGGTTTACTGTCTGTACTATATGAAACCACAATGCTCATATCACTTGACTGGTGAGCCATCGTGACATTGGATTGGAGTTTTTTCTGGGTAATTTATTTGTACATTTGCCCAAAATTTTCTGTACTTAAAGAGAATTTTGTAATGGACTGATTTAGAGGGTTTATTAATGGGAAAGGGTGGGGGTATTTAAAAAGTAAACTTTATTGGAAGGCATATACTTGTATGAGTTGTGAAGTGCTTCAAAAATCTTTTTTAGCTACAAATGTAGTTTGCTGAAATTTGGGAAATGATAGCATATCTCTGCTAAGATTTGCTGAATTATTAAGTTTTAGTAGTAAATCATTTCTAATTGTATCTGCATTTTTTCCTTGGGAACTGATGAGTTTTTTTGCATAATAATAAGTGATAACCTTGGTTGTCTTTATCAGCGATGGTGATAACATATATTTGTTGATGTGGTAGATCCTTTTTTTGACCATGGACAAGTTTGGTAAGGCCATGAACAGGGCTGGACAGGCCATGAACAGGGCTGGTTAGACCTTGAACAGGGCTGGTAAGGCCATGAACAGGGCTGGTTAGCCCATGAACAGGGCTGGACAGGCCATGAACAGGGCTGGTTAGACCATGAACAGGGCTGGTTAGCCCATGAACAGGTCTGGTTAGACCAAGAACAGGGCTGGTTAGACCTTGAACAGGGCTGGTAAGGCCATGAACAGGGCTGGTTGGCCCATGAACAGGGCTGGTAAGGCCATGAACAGGGCTGGTTAGACCTTGAACAGGGCTGGTAAGGCCATGAACAGGGCTGGTTAGCCCATGAACAGGGCTGGTAAGGCCATGAACAGGTCTGGTTAGACCATGAACAGGGCTGGTTAGACCATGAACAGGTCTGGTAAGACCATGAACAGGTCTGGTTAGACCATGAACAGCAGCTAGCAAGGAGAACAATGGACATGACGTGTGTATGAAGGCACATGTAGTCTGACTTGGGTGATACTAATGCAGTACTTTTTCTTTTTCTTCCCATGTGATGCTTCTTCCCTTGGCGCACTGATGATTTGACAACCTCAACTATGTCATGCTTATCATCTAAAATGAACTGGATCGCGATAACACACATGAACTAAACATAATGAAAAATGTCTGGTATGACAATGGATGGCTATGAACTGAACTGAACGTTCTTGTTACTCCTCTAGTCACGCCAGTCGCGCTTTGATCAGCCTCCATCTGGGGGCCCCAATTTCGGTGGGATGGGCAATCAGGGCAACATGGGTGGCCCTGGGGGGATGGGCGGTCCCGGGGGGATGGGCAACCTGGGAGGTGCTGGAGGCAACATGGGGAACATGCCTGGCAACATGATGGGGATGGGCAACATGGGAATGGGGGGTAACATGGGGGGTGGCCCTGGAGGGATGGGAGGGGGTGGCGGGATGGGGAACCAAGGGGGGAACATGAGGAATGAGCGTGGTATGATGGAACGTGACAGGAGAGACCGACCAGATGGACCACCCTTTGAAGGCAAGAGAGCACGCCGATTCTAAGTCACTGTGTTGACTGTTAGCACAGACTTTGCAGCTGGATTTCTTATGAGGACAAAGAGATCATGAAACAACCAATGTATGACATAGAAATATCTTGAAAACTAGATGTCCTATTATCAACATTTCCAGTATGAGGCACTGTTGACAGTTTTATTGATCATGTTTTATTCCAACCTTCAAAGTCAACATGTTTGATGTTTGTTGTAGAATTGTTGAACATTATCAGATCAGCAGGATAGAAATTCTAATGATGTTGAAGTCTAAGAAGCTGAACCATACTGTATATAGATAAACCAAAACTATTTTTATGTGTATAAAGTAGCATAGCTGAGCAGGAAGGAACAGAGAACCTGTATGCAGTTCTGTTGAGTGTTTAGAAAATTTTATGTTTAGATGCTTTGTTTAAAAATGTCCGTTAGCAAAGACAATAAATGTTTTGTATGTAAAACTGCAAAAGAAATCTTCGTTCCAAAGTGAAAGTGGCATATCAAGAGCATAAAATGAATTTGAGAGAGAACCGGACAAAAATGAATGTCTTGTCTAAGTTGGTTTGATTGCAGAGAAATTAAAGCTGTGAAAAGCTGTAATGTTCCATGATTTAACTGTAAACTTCTGAATTAGAGTGGCGAAAAGCTCAGGATTTTTGAACAAATACTAATATAATGGAATGATGATAGAAAACTAATGTGATAACTTAAAGAATTGGGGATAAAAAAACAACGGAGAAGTACCAAAAAAATGCTTTTTATGTCCTAGGAGACAAAAAAATAATAAATAATTATAATCCAAAAAGTTCAAAAAAGCATATTTTAAGGGATAACAACAGTTAGTTTTGGCCTAAAATTAATTTTCTTGGGGTAAGCAACAATTTTTCCAAACTAACCAATGGTAAATGAATCTATTCTGACATTTAAAGTTAGTCCATGGTTTTTATCTAAAAAGTTTGGATTTTTATATAATCTCTTATAAGTTTATTACAGAGGAGAGCCATCTATAAAGATCATGTGGTCAGATGGCAATAACAGATTTCAGGATCATTGTCATAACTGCTGTTTTAGTGGTTTAAGACAATTTATTATATTTCTATTAGGTGTGTACAGAGCATTTATTGTAAAATATATATTTCATATGAAGAGTTGCTATCCTTTTAACTACTTGAAAAAAGGAAGAGATGCTGGTTTCAGCTTTATTTTCTCCATTTTTATTTAAACTCCTGCCAATCCATAATTTTAAGATGAGAAAATGAGACTGTGCTTTATCTTTGAGAAATCTATTTGCTCTATTCTGTACACAGTATCATGTGGTTGGGACGTCTGTTTAAAACACTTTTGCAAGAAATGCATCATAGTTACAGTCTGTTTTTGTTTTGGGGGCCATTGTGAAGAAAGCATTTAGTTTCAAAAACCCTGGGAAGCTTTTTGATGAATGATTTAAATTTAAAAAGTTTTTGTAATGAAAAAAAAAAATTAAATACAAGGTATTTGTATTGGACAGGCACATGTTCGCAGCCATTAAAGATCCTCTTTATTTAAAATTTAAAATGTACTCGTATCAGAGGAAATGAAAAGGTTTTGAGGAGTGTGAGAAATTTTAATAGATTTCATTTAAAAAAAAATTTATTCTAAACAAATTTATTCTAAATTGAAACATGATTTCAACAATAGAGGGCTTGATGAATATTGATGTCATAGAGAAGAAACAACCTGCAGAGTAGAAGTTAAGTCCCATTGGCTTTTTGTTCCAACTTGTACAATAGTACTAGTAAGCAATTCTAAGTGATCAACGTGTGCTGGCACGATACAGCCAGTATGATATGAAAAGAATTGATGTAAAATAAAAGGAGACATTATATGCACAGATTACTTTTCTTAAAAACCTGAAATGTATCAAAAAGCTGTGTGAAGTTTATAGCTTCAGGAAATGCTGGTGATGTTCTCCAGTAGACTGCAGTGGACAGTGTTGTAAGTATGGACTTGTTAACGTTGACAATGAGTATGGCATTGGTTTAGTGGTATTAATATGGTCGGTGGAAGAGAAGAAAGCAGATCTACTACCTGTGATGTATGAGTGGCTTATGTTTCACCAAGTATATAAAATGTTCTTTAAGTAGTTCTGGGGAGATTGCTTTTAGGACTACTGCTTTTTAGGGGCTAATCAATATAGAAGAAAGAGAATTGAGAATGAGTGTTTAAAGAGTACATCCATTTTTTTGCTGCTTTATAATGTGAGAAGTTGCCACAGTTTTCCGTATATGCAGCGTAGTACACAATGACGGGACTGAGGATTATGTTTGAACATTTTTGCCAATTTGTGGTCCTAAAACTTGTTTAAATCTCAACAAAGAAAAAAATTTTCATTGTCTTTGAAAATGAATAAGTTATTATTTTTCAGGACAGTTTTGTGTGAAAATACTACCAACAGCAGAAGGATGTTGATACAACTTTTCATGTTTTATGTTGCATTGACAATGTCTGGATGTGTATATTTTTCTCAGAGCTTTGCAGAAGAGTTGGTCTAAGCAAGGCCATTTTCAGGACAGGTTTCCTTGGTCTGGCTTGTTCTCAGTGCTAGGGAACAGATGAAGAAAGAGAACATGGATAGGAGTGCCTGGGCACCCTGAGCTTACAGCAATCAAGAAGGAAAGGTATTCATATTGATAGGCTTTACATTGATAACATAATATATCTGTAGAATTCAATATTTGAAACTTAATGCATGCCATTCTGACACAGTGTCATGTAGGAGTTGTCCTAGTTGATGTTGTTGCCCCTATTTATACACCTCTGAAATATGAATGATACCTGTTTGAAATGATGGGAATTTTGTGACAAAAATGGACAAGTTGTAGTTGTGAATTCTAGTTGACTAAAATACATATAAAAAATAATTTAAAAAAGTGTTGGTAATATATAGACTAATGAGTTTTAAAATAAAAGAATGTTTTAAGTAAATGAATAATGTATTTACTGTTCAAACATGAGACAGTTGAAAGTGGTGGTGTGGGGAGGGTGAGACTGGATTCTGTCCTTGTATGGTGTATTTTATAGTTCTTACTGTTTCTAGAGGTGGATGAGTGACAAATGGAACCATGAAGTCTTCATATATCATAGTGATGAGGACTTTTTGTACCAAGAATCAGGCATGAACTTCTTAATTGACACTTGTACAGCTGCTTCTTCTGAAAGCGCTTGAAATATATTCTAGACTGTCAAAGTAATTAGAATTCTACACCAGATGTCAGCACATCACAATACAAGACTAAATGAAATGTATCTTATTATAACTGTTGGATATTTCTTTTTTCAAATTCAACAATTCTACCATGAGCTTTATCTTTGGGAGTACAGGCAAATGATACTCCATTGTAAGACTGTCTTTCATACAATTTTTTTTTTCAGGAAGGTATCTCAATAATGACTAAAATTGGCACTTGTACCATGCCCATGAAAAGTAATTTCCTTCACGTGGCATGCTATTCCTTTTGATCTCAACAACTTTTATGGATTGGGGAGCAAATTACTACGAAGTTAGCAAAGATGACGGGCTTTAGGAAAGTCTTCCTGAGGTTCGATGACAGCTGTCAGTTTCAACTTATTGCTCGTAGTTTGGCTGTTTCCCATAAAACCATTTGTAATCAGTAAATATTGTATGCAAGTTTTACAAATGTCAGTATAGAGCCTGCACTGTCACCTTTATTTAAAAAAAAAAGAGAGAGAGAGAAAAGGAAATGTGTTATATCATTTTTACAGTGAACATACTAAGTATACCAGAAACTTGATAATCAAAAGACTAGAATAAAATGAGGGTTGGACATAACATGTTCATGGTGCTGTTAGCAAGGAGAGGGTGCTGTCCTACCTGGCATGGTTCTCCTCCACTCTCTACCAGGTACGTCACCAGGTAACTGTACAGCCCATACAGGTAGGTAGACCAGAGAAACCGTGACATTTTTGATTGGTCCAAACAGCTGGAGTCCAGCATGGCAAGAGTAACATGATAACTTGTTAGGACTAGCGTGTATGTTTCATAACCAATATGTTTAATGTACTTTTAAGAAAGGGCTGAATCATGACTTGCACAAAAAGTAAATTCAATAAATCTATCTGCTCTGCTTTACCAAAAACAAAACAAAAAAAAATGAAATAAAATAAATAAATCAAGCAATCAATCAATCAATAAATAAATAAATAAATAAATAAATAAAATAAAATAAAATAAAATAAATGGATAAATGAATTACTAATAATGATTACGGTGATGAATTAGAAATTAAGAAATTATGTACTTATTGTTTTGCGTATTTGATTTTAAAAATGCTTTTTGACAACTGACTTTATGATGTAGTTCAGTTGCATATAAGTTCTTTTAAAGAGGAATTTTAGAATGAATAGACGAATTTCTTTTTAAATTGACAGTTTCCAATTTTTTTTCGTTTGGAAGATTGGTGACATGAGTTATAATGTATAATAACTTTGAAATTGGTGTACAGTTAAAGTAAGAAATATTTGCATGTACAAAACCATTAATATTTCAGCTTTTTAAAAACATGATGCACGAGTTTTTATTATAGTTGTACATTACTTCATAAGCGTCATACATATTTTTAGAATTAAAATGCATATTTGTATGAGATGCTGGCGTTGAACATTTGAAAAAAGAAAATCTGTGATATATAGGTCAGAATGACAAGAAAATGTATAATATAAAAGCCACGGCTTGTTTTCATCTGTCAAATTGAAGAGTGACTTGATGGGGGCTGTCCGTCTCAAGTGGAAGCTGGCATAGTTTGATTCTTGTGCAATAAATCTTTCTTAATGGAAGATATTGCTATGTGTTTTCAAGCAAAGAATAACTAAAGTGGTTGTTATGAAACCTAAAAATAAATAAATTCTTGAACCTCCTGGAGTCTGTTTGGAGCATATTTGAAAATGATTGTGAAAAGAAAATGGGTGGATTGGTAAAGGCCCTTAGTAACATAGGGTTCTTTATCTCCTGATTTTGAGCCTAAAAAAGTATCTTGTGAAAGAAATTTAGAAGCTAATTTGTGTTTTTATTGTAGCTCGATAATTTATTGCAGCTCGGTAACTTCAACCAAATATTCAGATGAAGTCCATACTGGAAGAACTATGGCAAGTTGATAGGGGGCGCTGTTGACTTCTCTACCAAGAGGACAAACGACCTTTGCTATCCGTAGTCTCAAAAGAAAATAAAAAAAATAATATGGTATTCTTCTGTATACATATATCATGGTTTTATGTGTTAAGTAACATGCATGTAGTTCAACATGGCAGAGGACCTGATAGTGATGATTTGTACGTATTGACAGCTGTAAGAATATTTACAGTATCTATGATGCAGTATGTTGTTGAACCAAGCTGTCATACTCGTAATTGATATTGGCTGATGTTATTTGTGATGTAAAGTTGCATATGTCAAAGATGTGATATAGAAATAGTGATATGTTCAGCCAAAATCTTAGACCATATTATTCTGCTTCTTTGGACTACAGGTTGTAAGGGATTGATCATGATGGTGATATTAAACATATGGGATCTTTTGAAAGATTCTCATCTGTGTGATTGCACTACTTATTGTTTTTTGCAGAGTTCATGATAAATGTTAAGTTTAAGTAAAATCTTGTGATAAACACTAATATTATTGAGCAGCTAATGTGTAACATTAGAACTCTCTGACATGTTTGAAAAAAAAATCACTATGATAAGGTTAGCAGATGCAGATTTCATGTTGATATATATGTTAATTGATAATCTCTGTGTTTCCAGTTGCTATGCACAACTAGTGGGCTATACAAGTAACTGTAAGGTAGGTGCTGGTCTTCCAGGATTACCAATGTATGGATTGATTCCAAGAATCAAGAGTACCAGTATTTGTATGTCAATCATGTCTGAGTAATTTAAGATTGTGAAGTGTATGTTGCACGCAATGTTCTAATTATTAAAATGCTGTGAATTGTCCCTTTGGGAATTCCAGTTATTAAGAATTTGTAGGTTACTACCATGGTTCGTGTGGTTTACGTTTACCTTCTGGTGTCATGGGGATATTTCATTTTGGAAAAGTGGAAAGTAACCTTTAAAGAGAAACGGGGAGGGGGGGGGGGGACTTTTTAAAAGAAATTTTTTAAATACAGGCCCCAAAGGGATAATTAACTGCAATGCCCAGGAGAACAGAAAAAAGAAAAATTTGTTGGTCAGAAAAGCCGGATTTGGTGATGAGGAGAATTACCGTTTGATTGCAATGAAATTATTGTGGCACTTACTGAGAATCCTGCTATTTATCCTTCACGTATTTATTACTTGAATAAAAGTTAAATTGCTTCACTTGAATTATCTTTCTTTTAGTTTTAATTCTACGTGGTGGGACCCCAAGTTACCCAAGAGGTGGAAACCCCAGTGAAAGGGAACAAGAGACTTTGGTAAGGGCTTTAATTTTTCAAATAAAATTTATTTGTGGAAATATTTGCATTGACCAAATATAGTCAGGAAATCCCTAATAGGATGAAGTGGTTTGGAGAGTTTGTTTGATTTGTATGAAAATCATGCCTGCTTGCTCACACTCCCATTCTCACCAAGAATCAAGATTATCCTCTAATTGTGATTGATCTCGGAATGTTCAAATTATATTTTATTTAGATTTTAACTTCATATGTTAATTTCTTTTAATCATCAACAGGCTAGTTCTGAGGTATACAACAGACTTCAGAGAGAAGACCTAGATTAACGTTGTCCCTTGGTAAGTGTCTGTTATAGGTGATTATTTCCAGAAGAAATTGTTTCTATGTAAATAATTATCCCAATAAGATTCAGTGATGAGGAGAATTACCGTTTGATAACGATGAAATTATTGCGGCACTCACTGAGAATCTTCTGTTGATTTTGAATTCCTGCCAGACTTATTAAAATTTATATAATTATTTCTGTAACTGTTTCAGCATTTGAAAATGAAAATTTATATAATTATTTCAATAACTGTCTTTCAGCATTAGAAGGAGCAGAGGTTTAGTGTATTGGAAGACTAAGTCATAGATCATTATATTGGAGGTAAAGTGTTTTGAAGTGGTAATAGAAATTCTAATTATATAAAACAAGATTCAGTGATGAGGTGAATTACCGTTTGATTACAATGAAATTATTGCGGCACTCACTGAGAATCATGTTTTGTCACTATGCAAATGTAAAAAGAAGATCATTAATGTAAATGAAACCTGAAAATGCTATGTTAATGGTATAAAGTGGTCATTTAAATGTAATAGAACCCTAATCTGACTCCCATTTGTCTGTATCTGGTATTGATTGATTTACTTCTCAACTCCAGGGCTGGGTGCATTGTGACCTGAAGATTACAGGTACATTATATACAGCTCACAGTGCAAACAACGCTAGGACTAGGAGTATGTGACCCCTGGTGTACAATATACAGCTCACAGTTCAAACAACACTAGGGCTAGAAGTACGTGACCACACATGTATGATATACAACAAACAGTCCAAACAACGCTAGGCCTAGAGTTATGTGACCACGGGTGTACAATATACAACAAACAGTCCAAACAACGCTAGCGCTAGAAGTACGTGACCACACATGTACGATATACAGACTGGCCAAATAAGGATGTCACTTGGCTTGAATTATAAGTAATTTTGATGGACATGATCCGAAGTTAGAACAAAACATTGGCATAATATTAAAAACAACCGCCATGTAGATCAAGAACATTGAATTATTTGACCAAGGTATGCAGACCCTCCAAACAGATATCTTTGGGACCACTTTTATGCTGCTATCATGGCATAGAACTGATTATGTAGCGCATAAGAAGGACGCAATTTTGTAATTTTCTTAAAAATTGAAAGATTTATTATGTATAAGTTATAACATTAAAAATTACGTGAATCATATTTAAACACGTCTTGTCATGAAGTTTTCATAATGGCTCTCTTTGAAGCAAAAGAAAAATTCTACTGTGTACTTTAACATAAATACATAGTTGTTGATCTAATGGTTACTTACTCAGCTTGGTTTGTTACAATCTCTCCTTTGGGGATACCAAAGCAGTTTTCTCAAAATTTCATGATATAAAATTACTTCTAAAGAAGGCTACATTTTCAACATGTTTACTTATTTGTGCTAAAAAGTCTACTGTAAGACTTTGATCGTTTTCATCATTGAGGTATTTGTAACTGACAGTGAAGCAATTACACTTATTAAACAAAATTCAGTCAAAGAAATTTGGAAAGCCTATTTGTAATGACCATAGTGACCTATAATTTTTTTATCAAATGTTGTGTTGAGATGACTACAGCTGAACAAACATTTCAACATTAATAACTATAAAAATGACCAGAATCTTAATAATGTTACATGACTGATGGTGATAAAATGAAGACTAACATTTTGTATATAAGCTGTACAATATAAATGGCGCAGCCTCTGGCTTATTTCAGTCTTGTACACTTTCCTGGTGGCCTTGGCAAGCTGCCTGCAGTTTAAATTTAACTATACTCGTAAGTAAACACTGGCTTATTGCCAAGATTACATCCCTATACTACATTAACAAATAAATTTAATATGACTGTATATCTGCCAGCTTTGCTGCCTTGTGCGAAAATGTACATAAATAAATAACAACTTGAAACTCTCCATGAGGTGTTAGGGTGTTTCATTACACTGGTACAGGAAGGAAAGGGACTGAAATTCAGACCCACTGGATTTAACGTGTCAATCTACTAAATTAGTCAACCGAACTTGGTACAAAGTATATTGCAATACTTGATGCTATAAATTCCCTTACAGACCTTGTGCAAAGAGAGAAAAAAAAAAAACCATTGAGTTTGCATCAAACCACTGGATTATTCAAACTTAAATCATATTGATGTCAATCATGTCACTGACTGAGGTGTAGCAGGCATCATGGGATCCTCTCAGACTTCATGATTTTGTTTTCCTGATACTCCTTCTCATTTAGTATCCCCACCACCGCGACAATCTGATACTGCTTGGCCTTCATGCTGAGGGGGGTACGACGTAGACTCCTCATCAGATTGGCGTTAATCTCCCCGTGGAACTGGTGCATCTGTTTCTTTGTCAAGCTGGGATCAAACAACAACAGACGTAGGCTGCTGTCCTTCGTCTCTTCCACACCTACGATTGTCCTGCTGTGGCCTGGAGTAGAACAAAAATGCCATTAAAACTGGCAGACAATTTGCCATGTTATTACAATTTCTTAAGCAAAATTCGGCTCGAGTATAATATTGATTTTTCTAAGACCAAAATAATTGTTTTTGTCCTTTCCACCTCCCAGGCTTTTTTGTTGTTAATGTTTACAAGTTTTAAAGATATATTCTACATACGTAGGCATTTGCTAGAAATGGTATAAAAAAATATACCCTATTATATAGCTAGTACCTGGCTGGGAGATACTACATACTACGGAGTTCTCTATCTAAGAACATGGGCCGAGAATAAGAAAATACTTCATTGCTAAGTGGTTTCTGAGCATTACAAGTTTCTCATTGAACAAAATCAATATTATCACAGCCTACACAGACACTGCCTATCCCTCATAATACATCTATATCTCTGAGGAAGAGCAAGCCACACACCGACTTGGTATACTGTTATTCTTTCCCATTGTGCCAGACGTGGGGTGGACGATCAAAAACGAGTAAATTATAGTATATTAATTATTTTCTACATAGAAGTTTACAGCTACAGATATATTGTTTTTATTTTATTTGATTTGTCTCAAACACGGAACACTTAATGGACACTGTTATTTCCTATAATTTAAAATTTTTGTTAATGCTTCTGATGTGACCTTTCATCAAAGTTTAATTTATGGTCACTTACATCGTTTATAAAGAATGACTTAATTTTGGAATCAACAGGGCCTGGAATGTTTACTTTTAGGTTGTAAAAATTAAAATTTTCACCCGTTTTAATCAACCTAATTTTTCAGTGTATATTGCCTTTTTTGCAGTTATTTATCTATACTAAATATAATGAAAAAAAAAAAAAAAACATCTAAGTAATCTTGAAACAATTAAAACAGAATATGTAAAAAAAACTTGCAAAAGAAAATAAATGAATGAAAATAAATAATGAAAAAAAATACAAAAAATGTATAGTTTCTGTATGCACTGGGACGTGGAAAAAGGCTTCATGATCTAAGTGCCCAGCAGCCATTGTCATTTAGTGATAGAAAACATTCAGGTAGTTGTTTATGATAAACAGGGCATTCATGTACCTCTGACATACGCCAGGAAACACATTAGCCCCGACAAAACTGTTGGCAGGTTTTTAAAATAATCCAAATATACTGTTATCTTTTGAAACATTCCCACATGTGATGATCAAATTGAAACAACTCCATGGTAATGGTCTATTGATTTCAGTCCATTCATATACTGTGTATGTGTTCAGTGAAGCAGGGGGAGGAGGGGGAGGGGGGCGTCTAGGGAAAGCTACAAAATGGCAGCCAGACAAGAGAGGTGTCTGGGTACCAGCACACCAGACAATTATGGCCCCAGACAATTGATGTTTCCATTCATTGAGCTGTAATATACTGGAATGTTCTGGAAATCTGTTTGAAGAGTCCTTGTATGGATTTACACTTATGAAGTGAGTGGTTGCAGTTTACTTGTAGATGTCTAAAACTGTCCACACTGGGGTATCATCCAACTAACCTGATGGATTTTGAGACTTTATTGCCTCAACTCAGAAATAGTGAGCCAGAAATTTTTATCTAAAAACAATACACTATCATAAGGACACTATAAACCTCTCCAATTACGATTTCTATATCGCTTACTTGTTTCATGAATACAATTACCATATTTGAGGGAAAAATTCTAAATACCTGCAGACATTAATTTCAAATAGAACATCATCCTGGGATGTCGCACCTATACTAAGAAATTGTAATACAGGTGATGGTACTTTGAACTGTATATAATACCATAACATACACTTCAAACCACATCATCTGCACACATCACTAATAACATGGACTGTTGTCTACAATCCAAAAGGCTGACAAAGAAAGGATGCTTCAGGTTTCTTGAAAATATTATTAAGATTTTTTAACCTGAGCAAGGATGTCACTAAATTCTTGCAGGGAATAGGGTGTGGACTGACAATATAACTGCCATAGACCAATCAGCTGGTCCTTTGGTTTGCAGGCTACTCAGATGATATATAAGCCAACCATATGGACCTGCCTGTGTATCACAGTAACTGATGTCCCAGGGGGGGAAAGAGGGCACCATTGCATCAACATCAACTCACAATTTGCCTTAGGCTAGATATGATCTGATGAATGGCAGTTTTAGGGAACAATAAACTCACCAAACTCTGAATATTGGATGTGCTTTGAAATTGCACCATGCCTGCATTCACTGTTGGCAAATCTAGACAGTAAAACAGGCAGATAGACAGATATCAAACTTTTCAAATAAAGATACAAATTTAATAGGTGAATGATTTTTAGGCAAAAATTACAATATTCTTGGAAATTGCTCCAATTTTCACTTTCTGGAAAAAGAAAAAAAGAAATTTGGTAAATTATGTGTAGATTAACCTGCTGGAATGCATTAAAACAATTTCTAATGTAGATGTTCGTCCTTGAATAAAAAATGCTACACACTTCACCATATAATTAATAACAGGAAAAACTTTTTTCTTTAAAAACCATCTCATCGAAATCTTTTTGGTATTCAACCTGAATTTCGTCCAATTTGAACATCCAAGTTGAGTTCAACCAAATTCAATTAAATTATAGTTTTGCTATAATGGGACAAAAAACTACAAAATGTCCCATAATATTTCAGAAAATTATCCAATTATACCTTGGATGCTTACAAAATATATTACTCTGAATATGGCATAGGGGAATTTCTAAAGGACTAAAAAAACAACAGTTGGCAATTTTTCTAAACATCCCTCCGCATTCCCATGAATTGCCACACAACTGCGTTGGACTGATTCACCCATGCCATCAATTAGAAAGTACTTCAAAAAAGAATAGATTACCAGGGCAGGCAGCAGGCAGTGAACTGCAGTATTAGCCGGTTGTTTGGACACCGCATTGATGACTATTTAGAAAGCATGGTCTTTTCTGTGCCATTGATTTATGCTGAGTTTTGCTAAATGATATGGAATAAAAGGGGCAGCAAAGCAGTTAAAGTGATCTGTAACAATCCATTAATGACAGTAATGTCTGGGTCATAGAATTCCCACCACAGCACATCCCCGTGGCAGGTGTAACTGGCACACCCTTGGCAGGTGTCCCTGGGGTGAAGGTCCCTAGGGTGCAGGCAGCTACATAATGATATCATTTAGCAAAAACTGATCAAAAGATTATATGAACCGTGATAAATAAAAAAGATTCAAAAGGCAAATTACAAAGCCACAGAAACCCAAAGAGAAACTTTTATTTATATCTGGACTGTTTTTTTTCCTCAAGTAACATTAAAAAATTTATGTATATTTGTACATTGCCCCTAAAAAAGTAAACCGTGTGGTCAATCTCAATTTAGTGATTTCCACAAGTACATGGAGTCAACAACAACACAAAATGCAATAAAGTTTTTATCAACGATAAAAAAATCATGGCCACTAAAATTCTGATATAGATCAATAACCATCTCTGGTTAACAAGGAACAATGGATGGTGAACAATATTCACAGATCAGCCTGGGAGTTCAAGAGGACAATTTAAAATGCATTATTCATCTGACGAGAAGTCCGCACAATGTGACAAATGAAAGCAGCACCATTACTGCGCTGATGTGGAAGATCCAGTTGTTAAAGCTGTTCAAAGGTCTGAAGTTGTGATGCTAGTTGATATCAATGGTTTCTCACACAGACTCGCATCACATTTTGATGTTTTCCAACTTGGGAGTAATATTGCCTTTTTGTATGCAGGACAATGTTTGTTGATGTATGCAGTATCCATTTAATGGTTGATGTTAATTTCTATTGGTAGAATTAAATGATAGCAGAGGAATATATGGTGCATGTCATAACAGTATAATAGCTCTTTTTTTTTCTTGTAAGAGACCTTAGCTTGATGCAGCAAAACAGAACTATCAGATTGGAAAACTATTGCAAAGGAATATATTTTTTTAAGGATTCATCCCTTAAGAAAAACATTTTTGGTTTTGACTAAATTTCAAAAAATGAATTCAAGCCAGGGTCTATCTCAGCTAGTTCTTAGGAAAACTACCAAATTAAGATTGGATCTATTAAATTCACAAGAGCCAACGGCCTACCTTGGTGTTGAAGGTACAGTGGAGGTTTGAAGTCTGCTGTCTTTTTGAAGTAGTCTCTGACCCACTCAAACAGCTTGGGGTGAGTCCCGTCAGGGCCTGTGGGGGCATGGAAATCTAAAAGCTGGCATCTGAAAATGGAAAACAAAAACAAGATAAATTCTTTGGTTTATGCGGTTTAAAGCTGGATTTGTCTGACATTATAAAGCAAACAAATTATGGTTGTCTGGAAAAATGCAATACAATACACATCTTGCACAGATATTGACGCTATTCAAAAAGTAATTTCTCAAGCATACGTGACAAGAGAAGGCTAGAAGTGAAAGGAAATACCTCGTACATCCAATATTTCCTCAACTTACTTGACTTTTAGTGATGATAAAGTGGCTACTATTTCTGTTGCTCCAATCCATTTTGTAGTATTGAAAAGCTTTCCCCCCAGCTGTTCAGAGCCCTGGAGGTCGAAACCCTTCTGCCAGGCCGTCTCTATAAGACGCTGGATCTTTGGAATGGAGGGAATTATTGGTCTCCCTTTTGAAAATAAATAAGATTAGGAAATAATTATATTGACCTGCTTAAGACATTTGAGTGATCAATCCACTGCTGATAGATAAATATTACAATATGTTTCCATCACCACGGTGACCCCAAGTTACCGCCATGTTCTAACATCAAATGTAGATTGCTGGAATCTCTCTTGTAGACATTTTTTTTACGCAACATAATCCATTTAGCTTTGTTTTTTTCTGCTGTATAACTCAAGATAAAGATCCCTGATGGAATGAACAAACACAAATTAAGTGAAATGTCATCTGCTATCTGCAAATTAGCTGGAACAAATTTTGCAACCATTGAACCCCAAACTCTCAAAATCACTTAGTAAATACACATGCATGCCCACACACTCACTTACTCATACATACACACATTCTCACTTAATCTCACCATACACACGAACTCATACACATGTAGACACACTCGCACACACACTGAGTCATACACGCACACAAACAGGCACAAAACACACACAAACGCTGACTTATGCACACACACACACACTGACTCATGTAAGCACACACATAAACACGCACGCACATGCACGTGCACACACAAACTCACTGTCTTACCATTAAACAGCACATCTTGATACAGGGAACAGGCTGCCAGGGAGGAGAGCAGCATCTGAAGGTTTCTGTAGCCACAGCCCCAGCCTTTGTCCCCATAGGAGGCAGCAAAGTGGTCAACACTGGAACACAACCATGCCTTGGTACTACTGGGCTTAGCATAGAAGTCACGCAGTCTGGCAATAATACCTGTCAAAGAAGACACAAAAATGCATATTTCAAAAAAGCCGATATTTTTCATACAACAGAAGTGTAATTCTACAGACCAGTAGTGTAATGTTTCATCATTAAACCCTGAATTCATCATTAATTATTTAGGTATAAGTAACTGGATTCATTTTAAAGCACATCTGTGGATTTCAGCCACACAAGAACAGGATTGACAAATTTGACATGCGCTGTATATCAAACAACGAATGCCTGATATTTACTTGCTGTCATTAAGCTATCGAATCTTTCCAGATACACCAAATAAATGTACATATAAGACTTGGCAATAAGTAGCCAACAAACACTGGCACATGTAACATCCCTCAGCAAGGTCTTTCAAAACTATTTAAAATAAATTGATTGAGGTCAGGGCTTTTCCCAGGATTTGGGGTACATGTTCTCCAAAATAATCACCTATAATTTACTACAAAATTTCAAGGAGTCCAAGCCATCATTTTTTTTTTAAATTATAAGCCATCCAGCAGTCTTTAAAAATATTGGCTGTCCAGTGATACCAGCAGCTGTCCAAATGATGGTTGGACAGTTCACTGAGAAAAGCCTTGATTGAGGTAATTAATACATAATAGTGTTATCAGTTGACCCTTAACAGTTTTTATTTTAATGAAGGGAAAAATAAAGAAGAAAACTATAAATTAAAAGAACTACTTTATATAGAAAATGAAAAGAATGTTCCCTAACATTTCTTCCTTACTGTTCCTTCTTACCATACATAAAACAAACAACCAAAACCAAAAATTCTTCTTTTACTAAGCCAAACTAAAGTCTATGTCTGACATCTTTATTTTGAACTGGTAGTTATCATTATCTCCTCAACCCCAGCGACTTGAAGAATCATCCCACATATCCTCTCCAATATCCAAGCAACAAATCCTGCTCTCCTGACTTACATGACAGAATCAACCATGCAAAAATGACAACTTAAATCATATAACACTTCTGGGTTGTGCAAACCATCAGCTTTAACACAATAGAGAATAAACCCAATCTTTAGCAACAACAAATTTGTTCACCCTCAAAATTAAAAGGTTGCCAGACAAACCAAAAACATGGTATTTTTATTGTTTCTCTAGAACAGGCTCAGCCATGCTAGAAAGTCACGCATCTATTTCTTGCACGAAGACATCACAGTCTCTACGAAATTAACTCCAGTTAAATGCTACTGACAACCAGACATCTCCTGTCATAGTCGATTTCTGAGAAAAGTGCTACATCCTTAATTTCCACACACAATAACCTACAAAGTGATGCAACAGAGACAATTCCCACTGCTATGAAACTTGAAGCTAGCGTTCTCAAATAGATAATCAACTTTATTGGCTTTACACAATGAAAGAAAACATTTCTTGTTACGAAAGTCATGAATTGCTACTACCATGCAGGTTCTCTCCGTTGCTGCCATGGTGACAGTATATTAACCTATGTGCTGTACCTTGTATAATCAAATAAGCCAAAGAGCTCCCTTGAGTACTCCTGGGATATTCAACATGTACATTATCTTCTCAATATACTGGAAGCAATTCAACAGAACAGTGTAAAATATTTACCAAACTCATAGAAAAATGATCAATCAAATCAGAATGGAGCAAGTGCCAGTGTGAGAAGTTGATGAAAAAAATCATCGTTAAACGTAAAAGACATGACTTCCACCCACTGGGGGTGAGCTGATAGCAGGTGCCACAGCAGTGCGTGGGTGTGGAGATTGAGGTGGAAGTGTGAGAACCTACCAGGTGATAGAAGTCACTCAGCACGTAGCGTGGGTTACCTTTAAAATTTTCAACATCTTTCCACAAATCTGCATACCTGTAAGGGACAGCTGAAGGCGTGTGTGCATGCATGCATGTGGGCAAATGGGTCGCTCACCTTTGGTACAAGAATGACCATCGTCCACCCCAGTGACACTGGACTCCTGTGTCTGCATCAGACGGTTGTAATACTCCGTGATGCTCATCTGGCCGTCACACACAGCCTTCTCCAGGTTCTTCTGGGACTGCTTCTTGTAGCTGTTCTTGCCATCCATGCCATACTGGGCCTGGATAAAAGAAATGAAATGTTTTAAAGGAAGGTCAATTATGGCACCATTCAGAGGTCCATTGTCCACTGATGTCTAAAATGATACAATGTCGGGATTCAGAGCAGATGATCCATGGACTAACTGGTTCTGCAATAATATGGTTGTATCCATTTGAAAATGAGGCCAAATAGTTGCCTAGCAATTGAACGGATTAAATCTCAGCTCCCAGGTTTAATTGCTGGGCCCCTTCAGGGCTGGTGCCTGTGGTAGGCTAGGAGATCATTAGGGGATTAAGTTGCATCACTTTCAAGTGGTGTCGGCCATATTGGATTCACGGACCAGTTAGTCCTTGGATCATCTGTTCTGAATTCAGCCAATGATAATGAACTAATAATTTCAGCTTTAATTACACAATGACTCCATTTGCTATCAAAAGTTCAACAGCAGATTGACAGCGCTTGAGCTAGCTTCTTTCCCCATTATATTTCACACTTGGAATAAAACATAACATTCATGTCACAGATACTTTGATTAAGTTGTTTTTAAACTCTCTAAAAAGAAAACTCATTTTTAATTTTTTCAATGGACCATTAACACATTTATCTGTGAAAACATGTTTCTCTCTATAAGCAAGTTACTGTGTAGAGCCTGTCTCATTGTGTTGTGGTTAACAAGCTTATGGAATCAATGAAGGCAAGAGAGGAGTTTCATCATATATCAAAATGAAACTGTGATTTTTGTCCCACTGAAACATGTGTTGTAGGAAGTATTGTGTGGAATCAGAGTACACGCACTTCCTGCACTGTTTAAAACAATTTAATGCCAGCACTTTCACCATTTAAGTCTGTGTCATGTTGCATTCAAATACCAGTAAATCAATAATATTATAACATTATCAATATTACCCAGCAGTACAAAGTAGACACTGGAGTCTCTTTAACTGCACTGAATCATTAAACAGTTAAATGGAAAAAAATTGCTTTCTGCAACTACATTATCTGTAATTTGTCCATGTTGTAAATGTACATTGTAAGATAGGTCCTGGTGCCCCACCACTAAGAAGTGAAGGCGCCAGGGTAATGGGAAAATTGTGCTATAATATACTACAGCTCTGGTCTGCAATTTACAGGGAAAACTGATCAATGAACAAGAGGGAACCCTGTCTTGGGAAACAAAGAGTGGCTGCAAAATTTACAAAATATGCTATTCAAATTTATTTGGCACGGTAAAACAGAAAAAGTTGCCCGTAAAACACTTATTCAGGACTATAAACAGGGAGGTTGCCGTATGATACAATTTGTTTTTATTTAGTTAAGTAAAAAAATGACTTGTGACCCAAAAGAACAATTGGATTTTTACATGTGAAGCATACCCTCTAACTTACAAAGTGAAGTATAATAAGTTGCACCACAACACAATCCTATCCCTATCCAGATGATATGACCATATGCACCGCCAGCGCAAACAGAAGCCAAAACTATTGATTTTTATTCCTGCCCAAGCATCAATACAAACACTCAACGACCAACAGGCTTTTACAATAATTAAATTTCTCACAAATCCAATATTGGATGATATTATCAAAGCTGGGCATGTGCACTGTTGGCTCCCTACAGGCTGGGCCACACTTCAGGTTATTGAGAGTTCAACATTAACCTGCTAGCTAAACTGCCTTAGCTGGCTAAAGCGTTTACAATTAACCTAGTAAGAGACTGCCCAGCTGGCTATAGCCTTCACAACCAATCTAGTAAAAGACTGCCTAGCTGGCTATAGTGTTTACAATCAACCTAGTAAGAGACTGCCTAGCTGGCTATAGTTGTTGACAACCAACCTAGTAAGAGACTGCCCAGCTGGCTATAGTGTTTACAATCAACCTAGTAAGAGACTACCTTGCCAACCAACAAATTAAGAGACTTCATGTCAGTTTAAAAGAACCTTTTCTCTGGCTATAGAGTTCACAGCCAACTTGTTGGCTACACTGCCTAGCTGGCTATAGAGTTCACAGTCAATTTGTTGGCTACACTTCCTAGCTGGCTTTAGAGTTCAAAATCATCTTATTGGCTATACTGCCTGTCTGGCTATTGAGTTTAACTAAATAAACTGGCTAAACTGGCTATGAAGTTAAACTTAAACCTACTTGCTGGCTACACTTCCTACCTGGCTATAGAGTTCACAGCCAACTTGTTGGCCACACTGCCTACCTGGCTATAGAGTTCATAGCCAACTTGTTGGCTACACAACCTACCTGGCTATAGAGTTCATAGCCAACTTGTTGGCTATACTGCCTACCTGGCTAAAGAGTTCACAGCCAACTTGTTAGCTACACTACCTACCTGGCTATAGAGTTCACAGCCAACTTGTTGGCCACACTGCCTAGCTGGCAATAGAGTTCACAATTGACAGTTACATTGAACTGCACTGCAAAACTAAGAATCTACTATTACAAGGATATTTCTTCATTATATTTAACTCCTGCTATATCATGCTGAAGTTTTGGGTGCCTTTCCATATTCCAAGAGTTCACTTTTCCGAGGGTCTGATATTCCAAAGGCAGGCTATTCTTAGGCTTTGTTCACATGCAATGTCTATTTTCTAAATTCTATTTTCTATTTGCGGTATGTCTTATGATCACGGTCTGTTGCCTGAATATCCCGCGGCGTAATTACTGGCAGCGCGAGCCAGTTACTATAAGTTACTATAAGTAACTGGCTCGCGCTGCCAGTAATTACGCGGCGGGATATTCAGGGCACAGACCGTGATCATAAGATAGCGCAAATAGAAAATAGAAATTAGAAAATAGACATTGCATGTGAACGAAGCCTTAGTCTGCTTGTCCGCCATTAATAAAATTGGTTTAACTTTAAGTGTAGCTATCCCATCAACTGATTTTTTGGAATAGTGGACTTTATGAATAGTGCTCAATTTCAGATCAAGGCTCGTTTCATTTTTGGAATAGTTGACCTTTGGAAGAGCTGGCCCTCAATATAAGGTTGCCTCCAAACTTTAAGAATTGCAAACCTACTAACACTTCTTACATTAAAAATTTCTGTACACACTTAACAGAAAATGAGAAAAACAACCTAATATAGGTTTTTAACCCCAAATGATTGCATTATAATTACACAAAAACAGATGGTTTGCTGTGCTTTTTGCCTGTTTCTTAACCATGTTCTTAGTGTAATATACTAAAATCTTATTTTAATGAATAAGTAAATTATATTGAATAGAAAGAAGAAAATTCAACCACTTTTTGCAGCGTTATGGTCTTGTCTATTATCTTTGACAGTGGAACTATTCTATCAGAATCAATATTCTCTAATTAGGCAGATAGATTTTAAATTGCACGGAACTATTTGCTAGCCATTAACCTAAGGGGCAAAGTAATTACAGGAATTATTGCATTCCATTTCAAAAGGCCATTCTACTGCGGCTGACCTAGACTCTAATAAACCTAGCTGAGCCCATGAAAACTGGTATTTTACCTTGGTTAGGGACAACAAAGCAGACACATCCTCCGACACTGAACCATGGAATTCAAACACAGCAATGCTACTAGGTATTGTTATTCATTTTCTGCTTCAATGTGTCATGCAAAATGCATTAAATGCATTAAATTTCCAGCAGGTGGAATAGAACCATTTCTGTCTCCCAAGTTATTAAGAGAAGTTTTGTGGTCTGAAAGCTGCAGGTGTGTGAGGGGCAGTGAGCATTATGTACAAGTGATGAGCCCTGACAACAATCATTTTTGCCCTTTTTATATCACTCTTTAGGACTTATGAAAAAATGGGACTTAACATATAATTATGTAAATAAAACTAAGANAAAAAAAAAAAATTTTTTTCCCCCCCCCCCCAAAAAAAAAAAAAAAAAAAAAAAAAAAAAAAAAAAAAAAAAAAAAATCCCCGAGAGAAGGCTGTGGGCAGCAGTTCTATTCCAGGTGGATTGTTGTCTGTGTTCAACAGAGGTCAGCTTCATCAGACCAGCTTCACATCAAACTGAATTAGTCTGAAGTCTATTCAATGATGATGATGCCTAGTGTACTGTCTGGATACCACTGCCTTCCAAAATATAATTAAACCACTAACTCTCCCCATGTATCAATGACATAAATGATAATTTGAACTTTGGATGCTTGGAGTTTACACATGACAAAAAAACACAAGTGATCAATCCAGTGTCTCTAGAAATGATGAATATCATGGCATTTTGTTGGATTGTACTTAGATTTTACTTGGCCTTCATTTGCTGTGGCTTGTAGCAGACTTAACATTTGACGCTGCATGCTAAGCTTTGACATTCGTTTCAGTTGTCAAAAATTTTTCAGAAGACTCTTTAAAGTGGGCACTTGCTCTGTGGAAACCTTGGAGCTGTTAGGATCAACCCACTAAAGTAGAGAACAACTGGAATAAACAGGCATCATGGAGGGATTTGTCCATCTGACAAGTTTGTGTGAACGCATAGGCACCTGTACTACTACAAAATGAGCAAATCCCCATGGTAACAAATCTAATCAGAAATTGGTAGAGAAAACCAGTCATTACTACTCAAGAACATAGCCTGTTATGTACATGAAGTAACTGGAACTTTACACAAGGGGGAGTCTAGAGCAATAGATACTCTAACCAGAACAGGGACCTTAAAAGAATTTAATAAAAGTCATCATTATTGAACACATGATTCACACGACTATAGATCCACTACATCACCTTTTTATTTGTTCAAATTTATTTGCAATTTATTGAATAATATTCTATAAATATTGGTATTAACCTAGATTCTTTCTCCGATATTCCCATTTAAAAGTAATCCTTCCCCTGTGAGTTTGAAGTGATCTGTTATTCACAATTAGTTCTAAAATTACAACTTCAAAGCAAGATAGCCTTTCTCTAAGGAGAAGGAGGCCGGGAGAACGCCACTGCTTATACAGTGCACACACAGAAAATCAATCAAAATTAATTTATTTAATAAGAATATTTCTGTGCAGAGCTTTCATGCTTCATGAGATGGATGGATGTTGTAAAAAAAATAAAAAGGGAATCAGATTAAGAAAGAAGATATGTCAATAACTAGGAGTATTAAATGTAGAAAATGATTGCTTCTCCTACACAGAACAAAGATATCTTGAGGAAAATCCACAGCAAATTAAACCTCACTGATTCAACACATATGGCTATATACAGACAAGAACTTGGTTCATTTTATGTGAGGAAAACCAGCAATGCTTTCCTGCACTAAAACTTCAAGTCCAGAACTGGAAATCTGTTTTATTTTGAATTGCTCAAACAGTTATCATCACAACTCAGAGGTATAGAGGACATGTGGGTGTTCCCCCTGTCCCCCAGGGAAAGACAATGTACCCAAACTCGGGGTATAGAGGACATGTGGGTGTTCCCCCTGTCCCCCAGGGAAAGACAATGTACCCAAACTCAGAGGTATAGAGGACATGTGGGTGTTCCCCCTGTCCCCCAGGGAAAGACAATGTACCCAAACTCGGGGTATAGAGGACATGTGGGTGTTCCCTATGTCCCCCAGGGAAAGACACTGTGCCCAGAACTCAGGGGTATACAGGATATGTGGGTGTTCCCCCTGTCCCCCAGGGACAGACACTGTACCCAAAACTCAGGGGTATACAGGATATGTGGGTGTTCCCCGTCCCCCCAGGGTTACCATATGTTACCACAGGTGATTTTGGCTATGTCCTTGGGGGAAAAAGCCAAGTGTTACGAGTGAAGCAGATAATTCTGTGTGACAGTCAAGATCTATAACATCGACAGTCAAGATATATAATGTCTACTTCAATTCCAAATGATACATATCTCGTATGTATGACTATCTACAGATTGTGCAACCCTGATAACTATGACAACTAATTCTAGCAAAGCAGGCACCTTTATATTTAGTTAATACTACACTTATGTGATATTTGTAGTAACTGTAAAGAGGCCATCACTTTTCCTGTATATATAGTTCATTTATAAAAAGTGTATTCATGAAATTAATTAGTGTTTTAAATAATTTCCATCTAGACATAGCACAGAATACATGGTATGTCGACAAAACCATAAAACGAGAATTTTTTCAAAAATGAACATTTTGTCCACTTGCGATTAATTGTGCATCAAGTATACATTTAAAATAATGGTAATGACTTAATCTTTTCAATGAGGAAAATTGTGAATTTTTCCGATACTGTGAGTGTGGTACTTTAAGTGATAAATTCTGAAAATTAAAACATTCCAGAAGAGTTGTTCCTTAGCAAAAAATTGAAAAGTAGGCTTCTGTATACTTCTATATGTAATAAAAGCACTGTAAGGGTCACTATCAAATTATGTAGCTTATTGGTTTGACAACACATAAATGTGTTTTTTTTACCTGTAACCTTTCAAACTCCTTTTGTTCTAGAGATTGTTGAGCAGCTTTCTCCTTTCTTTCAATGTCTTGTACCAGGGCATTGTCTGCCACTCCATTCACTTCAGAAGAAACAAAGACAGACATTAGGAATTTCAAATTAATACAATAGAATATGCACGGTCACAAATTCATTACAACACTGATATTTCCTTATGGGTGAAAAATATTGGGAGTTCTTCCATTTGTGATTATTTATGCCTTTATCTAATTTACAATTTGAATAAAAAGTCCTCCAGAAACTAGTATAAATGTCTTCTTAAAATTACCCAAATGGCCTTGTAAATGAGGAACTATAGAGTGAAACTCTATATAAAAAAAAGCCATATGAGAAGTCCAACAATTTACGTTTCAACCACTTTCCTTTCCTTAGAAAATTTTCTTTTTAATAAATACTGGTACCTGGTGTCTGGGCAGCAGAAAAGTGACCGTCTACATGGGCCGTTAAACTGGCCAGACATGCAAACTCCATACCACACACAGGACAACAGTGGCTGTCATCCTCCTCAATCTCTGCTATTGGGGCTCTCAGCATACCATCCTCTGGACTCAATATATCTTTATGTTTTATGTTCACATGCACTTCCAAGGCATTAGCAGTATGTGTGTGTAGCCCGCACAGTGGGCACTCAAACAGTTCCTTGGCACCACTGCTACTAGTAGATGGTATGTTTATGTCATTCTGATTCTCCAGTCCCCCCTGTAGGAGCCCCTTCCCCCTGGGGTTGGCTGGGCTCAGGATATCCACATGTTGAAAGTTCACATGGTGCTGTATTTCAGCAGAAGAGTTTGTGCTCCATGCACAGAGTGGACAGTGGAATGGCTGACCCCCACTGTCACTGTCTGAACTTTGAGCTGTGTCCATGGGTTCACTCCCGGTGCTGGTTTCGCTGGCACTGTCCATGTTAGAACTGTCGGTGCTGCCAGCCCCTGGGGACCGCACCTCCAGGTACAGCCTGGCCCTCATACTGGCCTGGTTGGAGGTGGTAGCAGACTCCTGCCTGGTCATCTCTGATCCTTGTCTCACTGGACTACTGACCAGCAGCTGGGGGGAATCCCTACCAGACACTGTCTGTTTTGTTTTTGCTTTTTTACCATAGCACGGCATTTCCTCCACGTTGTCTGCGTTACTGACTGGGCGGCTGCTCTGCGCTGTGGAATTGTTTCCTCCTCTGCTCTCCTTTGATGGACTCAAATAATCTAAATGAACCATGTTAATATGATAATTCATCTCGTCAACAGCACTGCCCTCTATATCACAAAATGGGCACGATACTGAGCCTTCCACATGTACAATCAATACATGGGACCGCATGTCTTCCTCACTTAACCCTTCCTGGCCACAGATTTCACAGGTAAACTGCGCCTTTTCTCCTCCTTCTGCCATCCCAGAATGTTAGATACACAGATATCAGTCCTTCAATCCTAGCTGTCACTCTCCAGTGGCTCTTCTGAATAACTAGATGAAATAAAAAAGCAAGAGCAGTGTACAGTTCAGTCTATAGCTTCCAGACAGTTCATCTAATCGTTATGCTGCAGTTAATAGCTTGCAAGTACCTGGGGAATACTGCTCCAAGATCTATGCTAAAGCTGCCTTGGACTAAAATACAAAATTCCAGCTGGACAGCACCGGGTTTAGGAGAATAGCAAACAAAGTGAAATCTTTAGCGTAGAGTGCTGACATATCCTAGTGCTGCAGTAACACCTCTGTTAATGTGGATGATGTATGAGCTTTGGAAGAGAATGATATTGGAATTGCTCTACAATGCATATCAACCAAGTATAGATTTTAGTGCTCTATTCTAATTAAAGGTGTTCTGGCATCAACTCTTTTATGACAATGTTGTTTTTCTAAACGGATAGCAACTGTTGTTGTGATATCTGCCACAGACAAAACTGTAATGCTATTACTTCCATTACAATGAGCTATAACACGGTTCTTCTGGGACGAAAATATTATTGGAAAAAATAATAGCATAAAATGATTTTGAAAATGATCTGCAAAAAATTTTAGTACATAAAAACATTGGACACATTAAAAAATTACCAGTACTTAAACATATGTGCACTTACTGATCAGTATTAAACACACAACCATATGGCATAGAATTACAGAGCATATTTCTTGGTAAACTCATTAGCTGTCGTTTCAGTTCATCAGTTTTGTTTTCATTTCATTTGATTCTATTTTGAGGTATGAGAATCATCAGTTGTTTTCTATTCCCTTTTCTATTTAGTGACAACAAGCAGTGACATTAAGTCATGTTTTGAGATTGAATTACTGACCTGGCAATAAATTCTGTTTACTTCTCTTAATTAATAATCCAATCACTTCATTTGAGCCTTGGGTAACATTAATCCAATTAACACTGTATTTTGAGAGAATTTGCAATCATATAAGTACCGGCATTATGGCCAATTTCTCTAAGTTAAAACATGAAGTAATATAACATCAATATTAGTACTAGTATCTTAAACATAGTATGCTGTAGACAACCATTTTAGTAATTGGTTTCACGGTTGTCAATAAAACTATATTAGGCAATTAATACGTGTATAAATAAGACCTTTTATAAGTCTGTGGTTACTCTAAAATTACAGTAAAATTTTGCCAAATGCTAAACATATTTCGACTATGAGAAAGAAAATGTAAAAACATTCTTACTGGCATTGTTCAATATTCTGACGTCTGAAATCATCCAGATATAGTTTATGTTTAGTATCAGGGGCGGATCCAGGATTATTTGAAGGGGGGGGGGGGGTCTAGAATGACAGACCTCAGATGCGAAGCTGACCATTGCCCCCTTTGTGTGGGGGTCGGGGCCTTTTCAAGGGCTCCGAAAATTTTTGGGTTTTCTGGAGAGCAAACGGTGCCCTTTAATACAGTTAAAAACACACACAGAGTCGGGCAAAAAGCAATTTAAAACTATACATATGGTTTAGCTAGTCAACATTTTAATTTCAAGAGGGGAATATTGTTGTGTTATATTTTTCACCCCCTGACTCCCCCACCTCTAAATCCGCCACCGAATATGGTAATTGTATTAAATGTTTCCCGAGTCTGTATATATACTACATCCCACATGTACACTTCATGTAGTATTACTATTAGTGATCACACTCAGATGAATAACATCAGGTTGAACCATGAAGACTAGGTTAAGACCAACGATTTTAAGGGCAGCATTTCATCACCCGTGCACTTATATTTACATGTATATATATATATATATAAAGACTTTCACTTTGAACAACTGTTGTACATGTACTGTAGCTGACCCTGGCAAAGTTCGTCACCTCTCAAGAAGAGATCGAGCGACAGCTAGTTGACACTCGGAGAAGTCCTTTATGGCTAAAATCAGCTCTTGACACAAGTTTACCTAGAGTTGCACAGAAAGTAAATAAACTTTGTTAAAACCCGGCTTCCACTTGCGTAGAAAAAATTAATAACACCGAATTAAAATTGCGCGCGCACATTTAAATAGGTCACGGCGTGTGTGCGGGAGTGGTGGAGAGGAGAGAGGTTGAAATAAGATGCCACAGCCACAGCAAGCAACATCGATGGCGTACGTTATCAACATGTCTATTTTCTTTCGACATTGATGTATTAAATAGTCATTGAAATGTGTCACCGTCATCTGAGTAAGGATATTAAGGGAGGTACGAATCAAAAATGGACGCGATGACATTTTTAATTAAAAGTGTTTCCTTTCCTTCAGATGAAAAACGAGTCAGACTCTACACGCATGGTCGAATACGGTCTGTCAATGCCTTATACCGAGTAATTTATCTGCCAATAACAGCAAGCAACAACTTAATCATCTAGTTTGTTAAGAAGTTCATTGTGTTTTGTACGTAATAATTTGTTTCTGCAGGTCTGTAGGCAAGGCTGTAGCACTAGGTCAGTGGCTGTCCCTGCTGCTCAGGCCCCAACAGGCCCCAACAGGTCAGTACTCAGCTTCTGGTTATGGTCATGTCTATGTTATTACCCCCCAGACAATATACTGGGATGAGATCAGTCCTCACTGAAAAGTAGGAAAATTGGCCGAGGGCCCAGGGTACAGGATTTACAAGAACGACCCAAATGACCCAGAAAAAGTAGGAATTCTGACAAAAGTTGGAAAAGTCTCATCAGTGCTTTTTCTTTACCCTTTACCTTTAATTTGTTTGTGACAAAAGAGTATTTACATTGCTTTAAAAAGTTCTCAACAAATTTTGATTCAAGTGGATCTTTTCTCCTGAATTTATTGGGGTTACAGGCTGAATAATGAAAAAAAACTGAAATGGAAATGAAATAGGTATATGTATATTTTATTTATAATTAACTTAACCATTTTATGATTATGTGACCTCATAGGGACATGAAAAAAGAACACTTTATCTGATGGTCGTTTTTTTTTTTTTATTAATTTTTTTTTTCATTTCTTTTTTAGCTCAATCATTTGTTGGTTACTGTCTTCTTGGTGGAATCTATGGCTCCATCCTAGCTTCTAGGAGAGAACATCAAAATATTTGCTCTGTTCTCCGAAGTCGTGGCTGGAAGTATTTTCTGGTAGCAGTAGCTGATGTGGAAGCTAATTACCTAATAATCAGTGCATTTAGGTACACCACTGTCAACAGTGTACAGGTAGGCATTGACTGCTGTGAATTATTATTTATTTTAATATTTGTTTAAATTAATTTATCAGGTCAAACTCCAATGTGCAGACTTAGGCATAGGTGAAAAAAGTTTTCAACTTTTTAATTACAAAAAATTGTGCTTTACGTTGTGAATGAAAATATTGCTTCTCAGGATGCAAATGTTTTAATGCCTGATTTGTGATCTAGGTTAGCAAAAACAGAGGAACTTAAACAGGCTGTTGCCAGCATTTTCAAAGTGGTGGTGTTGGGGGGGGGGGGGGATCTTAAAAAGCGAACCTTTTTACAGTAGAACCTATATATGTTCATAAAATTTCTGTCAAATTTTGATTCCTTGTGGATCTTTTCCCAGCCAAAAGTGCAATTCATTTAAACTGCCCCCAAGGGCCCGCCCACCCACCCACCCACCCATACACCCACCCACCCACCCATCCATCCATACACCCAAAGCTCTCCTAGAGTTTGAAGCATTTTGATCAGATATGTGACATTCCATCCATTCCAGCTCCTTAATGGCTTCAGTGTCCCAGTGGTAATGCTGCTGTCTTGGATGGTGCTAAAAGTGCGCTTCCAGGCCACTCACATCTGCGGAGTTCTGCTGTGTATCGCTGGCGGCGGAGGTTTGGTGGCTGTGGACAGTTTTGCCAATCCTAGTCAAGATACAGGTGAGACATGTTATATGACTATATTGCCATACACACTTCTTCATCTTACACTTGGAGATACTGAGGTTGATTCTTTGAGACCTGTGCATTCAAACTTTTGCACAAAGCTGAATCCTATACAAAATTTTAATCAAATGAGTAGTGTTGATTAAACTGGGGAAATGTTATTCATAAAAATGGCATGAGGTTTCATGTTTTTAAAGGAAGAATTTGGGACCTTGCAGGTGATGTGAAATATAGCTTTAGCTCTCGCGCGCTCTCTCTCTCTCTCTCACACACACACACACACACACACACACACACACACACACACTTATATCAGTAAACTGAAATCATGATTTAAATATCTACCACTTTCTGGCTTGCGTAGCTCCCAGACAGTGGCAGGGTGATATTATGACCATAGGTGGCGCTGCATTATATGGTGTGTCCAATGTTGCCCAAGAGGTGACTGTCCGCAGCCATGGCATGGTGGAATTTTTAGGCATGATTGGACTTTTTGGGAGCTTCATCAATGGTGTTCAGTTGTAAGGACCTTTGTGAGGTTTCAGTTTGAATAAATTTCATTCATGTTTAACTCCTGAAATATTCCTTTTAAGTTGATGTACACTTCGGTATAATAAAATTATTTTTATGGGAATAAATAAAATTTTTTTATCAGGTAAAAGGTTTATACTGGCTTTAACTATTGTAATTAGCATGGTGTATAATTTTTTTGGTATGTGTATTTAAATATATAAGTTATGTGTCATTTGTAATGCTCACATATTAAAAATTATCTGAATCGCCGACATAATGTTCCAATTCTTTTCAGCGCCATCTTAGAACACCATGAAGTCAGAGGCATAGATTTCTCTTCATATCACATAGGTAGGAAAATGTGAAGAAAATAAAAACGACTTCACATAAAAATGCTTTATTAACATGATATAAACTATTTTAAAAAACTGTATATATATATGTATAAAACTGTATATTGAAGTAAAATTCTTTTTTTTTTTTTTTTGGAAAATTGTTTTAAGTATTTTAACTAATTATGGGACCCATCATTACCAGGTTGATCGTTACCAGAGGGTTTTCTTCAATTCCAGACTTGCTATTGGTCAGTTTTGTCCTGTGTCAGTTTGCGCTCTACTCCAGCATGCCTGTGGTTATCAAATACACCAGTGCCACCTCCGTGAATCTCTCCATTCTGTCCACAAATTTTTATGTTTTACTCTTTGGTCTGTTATTGTTCAAGTATCAGGTAAGCTTGAATGAACGCTGAAGAGCTACAATATTTTAACTGTATCTGATAATTATGTGGTATAGCTCTTTTGTGTAGGTTCTTGGGGGGAATGGGGGGAGGGAGCTAAAGGATCTTGGTACTACTTAGAAGCAACTTCTGCTTTTCTACCCCTCTCCCTCCTCTCCGCTAATTGGTCTCTGCATGAAAAGACCCTACTTTAAAATTGCTTCTTTAATTTTTGTTAATTTCAAATTGAAATCACAGAAAAAATAACTTAAAATGTGACCCTATGGATAATATTCTTTAGTGAGGGCACGTTATGTCTTCTGTTTTTTTTTTTTGCAAGTATAAAAGGGATGTGTATAATATAAATACTAAAATAACTACAAAATTCAATAATTTCCAGTTTCATGTCCTGTACTTTGTGGCTTTTGCTGTGATAGTAGTTGGTCTCATTATCTACAGTGTTCGACCGACAGCCACAAGCTTTGAAACTTGTGAGAATGAGGAAACAGCGGACAGAAGGACCACCACAAAACAAACAGAAGAAAAAGAAAAACTTTTAGACAAACAAGTTCTAGGAGATGAGAGGACACAGCAGGGAGACAGTAATCCAGAAAGCAGTAATCCAGAAAGCATACAAGGGGAGGCGGAGGGTGCTTTGTGTGGGGGGAGATGACGTCTTAGAAGATATTTCAGGTTTGACATTAACCAGTCACAGTTATTGTGCAATAATTCATAATAGTTCTATTTTTCACAGAATCTCTATAAAAGCTGTACATAAAAAAATACCACCCTTAGAGGTGGGGTGATTGGCATAATAGATAGAATAAGTCGAAGGCATAATAGATAGAATAAGTCAAATTTCTCAGATCTTTTGCATAGAAGCTCACTTTGTAGCAAATTTTATCTAACTGGGCCTTTAAAATGCATATCCAAGACTGGGTACTGGCATGCACTGGTCCACGAAAATGGATCACATTTATATCACATTTTCATTATGATAACTCTTGGATTATTTATTATGTCCACTTTTATTCAACTCACTGTTCAGTTGCATTATTCATTAGTTTAGTAGTTGGATCATAGATGACTGTTTAGCACAAGGTGAAAATTTTGCGTCAGGCTGAAGAAGACAGACAACCTTGTTGGCTGCAAGCTTATGGTTGGAAGAAAATTTTCAGCTTTTGTTAAGTAATTGTCATCTGTGGTAAGGTATTATTTTTAACAAGTCTTATTTATGTTGTACTGTGCTAAGCAAACTTAAAATTTACTAAATTTACTCCCTATGACTTTAAAGAGATAACAACCCATCGTAAGATATCCATATTTCACAATAAATACATTATAAATAACTTACAGAAATGCAATAAATCCTTTTTTACCCCCAAAAATGGCGGTTAAAACAATTATTTTGGAATTTGTGCTTGCCATCACATCACGTGACCTAGGTGGCTACACTCTGTAATAATCTCTTAAGAGATTATAACAAAAAAACAAACTTTTTAGAAAAAAAAAATGGACCAATTTTGAATGTGGGAATGGATTCATTTACAATTGGTAAGTATGGAAAATTTGTCCATTACCCCAGGAAAATTCACTTTTTTTGCCAAAATGAACAGTTGTTATCCCTTTAAGGTACCAATCAAGTTTTTATTTTAAAATAATTTTGCAAGACTCATTGCAAATGGACTGCCTAAACAATTGGACAAAAAAAATAAATCTTGATATTGTTATTTTAAGGGAGTTTGATAAGAATCAAAACCATGGTGCTATTTTATAATTTATGACAATTTAATTTTAAATTGCCACACAGAAATTGTTAATAGTGACATGTTTTGTGGTAGTGATAAGGCAGCTGCTGTAAGTTCTTTAAGATTTTATTATTCTAGTCTAGAATATTTCTGTGGTATGACATAAGCCTGTTGCAGGGACAGCAATTTTTCTTCTCATGAAAGTTATACTATGTAATAGATGAAGTCATATTCAAGGTTAAAACTCCACATTCACACAAAAAATTGGTCACTTTTATACTCATGAGATGTTCTGTTGAACACTGGCTCCTTGACTACAGAAAATTTGATCACATCATCTAACATCGAATTATGATGCAAGTACATTAAACAATTTTTTAAAAATTTTTATTGAATCAAAAGTAGTAAGTTACAGAGTAAAAAATCTAAAGCAGCATTCCCTGATGTAAAGTCTGAAACTTTTTGCCCAAATCATAAGGGTTGGCAGGTATGACTATGGGCCAAAACATCACAATCATTTCTCCTCTTCTGACTTTCTGGGCTCCTTACCAGGTACATACTTTACTAATGACAAGTCTGAAAAGGAGTTACAGACCTTTTTCTTTGATTTTCCCTTACCCTACTATCTTGGTTTCTCTGTACAGGCTACCTCGACGTGGACCTCTGTGGCACTACTTAGCTTCAAGTCATTTAAGTAAAAAAGGACAGCTACCACATGTTTACATCTGCCATTGGCACCAGATTTGCATGTGTTATAACTTTGTTGAAAAAAGGGCATTGGCACCCACAGGTTAGAGAGGCCCTTACCTTTCTAACCACTCTGATCCTTTAACCAGGTCGCACCAGGCCTGGCCAAGTTTGTCAGTTTTATGTCTGATAATAATTCAGAGATTAGTTTACATAATTATGGGACCTTGCAAAGCAACCTCTGTCTTTGCACAAGGCAACAGCACAAGTTGTACATTCCCAGGATGTCTGTATTCACTTGCCAGATGATGTTGTAATGCCCAACCCTGTACAGTACACACAGTTACGTTTTCCACGTTTCGTCTTGACTTTGCTTGGCTCATGCTCAGCAGGTCTTTTGAGTGTTGTTGGAGATCTTGCTAGTATAACACCGGGGCTATGTATCAGCGGGTCAACAGTACAAAAGTGGTCTTACCTTGGCTAGATGGTCAGCCCACTCCATGATTTCTTCACGTTATCTTGTCACAATATTCAGAGACGTCCTCGCTTCAGCTACTCTCTCGAACTCGCCTCTACGGAACTCCCCAGATTCCGTCTGCGCATGCGCTATGACACATTTCCGGGTCATC
>NW_019774847.1:1199138-1214601 GCF_001039355.2 Lingula anatina | reverse complement strand
CCCTTTTTTGAAAATCATTCTCCATGTGATTTGTCGGGTGAGATTAATGTTCTCTACCTTTGGATCAGTTATAACGTTAGAATTATCTTGCTTAGATGTTAATTTGACAATGTGATTGTGAAATAATACAGTTATTCACATGTTCTGCACGGACCACGTCTTGCCCGACCCATGTACCTTTGCCAGTGCCGCTCGGCCGCGTACATCATAATATTTGTATTATCTCCTATTTGGGATTGTGCAGCCTATTTTCTTATTTATGCGGCTGGGTTGCTTATTTATTTTTGTACCGATGTACTGAGTTGTTTATGTCTGATGATTGTACATTATTTGTGAAGGTGTAGGATATGTTAATAAAGAAATATGATTTTGTATAGAAGCAAACTCTCCATTGTGTCTTGATTTCATATTCGCCGCCATGTAAAATAATATGTAAGTCACGAAGACAAAATCTTTAATAATTTACCATCATGATTTAAAGATTTGACTGTCACCAAAACACAAATGATAAGACACATCATTTTGGCATATGAAATATAACAGATTAGGTGTAAAATACAACATGTCTAAGTTGATGATTTGAAAGGCACCGGAATACGTGCGGTAATCTTTGCCATCTTGTGTGACCTTAACTTTGACGGTGCCAGTCACGTCGGCAGGAAGTGTGATATATTGGGGTCACATCAGGTCAACAGGATTATAGCACTGTATATTAATAAGAGATCGTTCTTGTGGCACATGTAAACATAAAATGTCGCCTTGAGTAAGTTTTCTGGTTTAGAACACACTGATTGAATAAAATAAATATTGAAATGAGAAGTGAACACTATGGGTTTATTGATCTCGGTAAAACGGTGCACCCCACTAGCTTTATTATAACGAAAATGAACGTCCTGTGAGAAGAGAACAACCTCACAACTCTCTCTATATACATAATATGCATGTAGTGTACATGGGTCTTGACAAGGACGAAATACACAGCTGAGGGGTTCAAAATCCACCTCTCACTTCCAGAAATGTCCATGGTTAGATATGAAGTGATTATGATATATATATATATATTGCAAAAGTAAATCATTAAAGCATTAAACGGAGTCGGTATAAATGCACAGCTTTCTCATTGTTTCACCATGCTATCCATTGTGAACTCGGCGCCCGTGATTTCATCTCTCGCAAACAGTCCTACATACTGAGCATCATTTAACAATGCAACAGCTTTGGGACAGAAACAACCTAANTAACCCTAACCCCTAACCCTTACCCTTACACTTACAGTTTTATTAGGCGTGACAGACATTCAAGCCCGTGAAGTTGATATCAATTTAGTACGACTCCCCAATGTATCTCATTGATCCAAATATGTGGTCCTTTATTGTCATTTGGGGGGCAAGGGTGGGCTAGCTTTGCATCCAAGGACTGACATCCCAGTTTAACGGAGCCTCTTTCAAACTATCCTGCACCAGCCCGTCGTCTTCTAATTCCTGTATATCGCATTAACTTCATGTCTTTTTTGAAAATCATTCTCCATGTGATTTGTCGGGTGAGATTAATGTTCTCTACCTTTGGATCAGTTATAACGTTAGAATTATCTTGCTTAGATGTTAATTTGACAATGTGATTGTGAAATAATACAGAAATTCACATGTTCTGCACGGACCACGTCTTGCCCGACCCATATACCTTTGCCATTGCCGCTCGGCCGCGTACATCATAATATTTGTATTATCTCATATTTGGGATTGTGCAGCCTATTTTCTTATTTATGCGGCTGGGTTGCTTATTTATTTTTGTGACGATGTACTGAGTTGTTTATGTCTGATGATTGTACATTATTTGTGAAGGTGTAGGATATGTTAATAAAGAAATATGATTTTGTATAGAAGCAAACTCTCCATTGTGTCTTGATTTCATATTCGCCGCCATGTAAAATAATATGTAAGTCACGAAGACAAAATCTTTAATAATTTACCATCATGATTTAAAGATCGATTTGACTGTCACCAAAACACAAGTGATAACACACATCATTTTGGCATATGAAATATAACAGATTAGGTGTAAAATACAATATGTCTAAGTTGATGATCTGAAAGGCACCGGAATACGTGCGGTAATCTTTGCCATCTTGTGTGACCTTAACTTTGACGGTGCCAGTCACGTCGGCAGGAAGTGTGATATATTGGGGTCACATCAGGTCAACAGGATTATAGCACTGTATATTAATAAGAGATCGTTCTTGTGGCACATGTAAACATAAAATGTCGCCTTGAGTAAGTTTTCTGGTTTAGAACACACTGATTGAATCAAATAAATATTGAAATGAGAAGTGAACACTATGGGTTTATTGATCTCGGTAAAACGGTGCACCCCACTAGCTTTATTATAACGAAAATGAACGTCCTGTGAGAAGAGAACAACCTCACAACTCTCTCTATATACATAACATGCATGTAGTGTACATGGGTCTTGACAAGGACGAAATACACAGCTGAGGGGTTCAAAATCCACCTCTCACTTCCAGAAATGTCCATGGTTAGATATGAAGTGATTATGATATATATATTGCAAAAGTGAATCATTAAAGCGTTAAACGGAGTCGGTATAAATGCACAGCTTTCTCATTGTTTCACCATGCTATCCATTGTGAACTCGGCGCCCGTGATTTCATCTCTCGCAAACAGTCCTACATACTGAGCATCATTTAACAATGCAACATGCAGCTTTGGGACAGAAACAACCTAAGCATATAATTATACAGCATCTTCTCAATTCAGGTGATTTAAACTCTCTTTAATGTCCCCTTGTCACTGCCAAAGGTAATATTACAATCGCTAGAGAAACGTGTGTTCATTGTTGACCGCAGATAAGGCTTAATGACTGTACAGCACGCAGGCAGCCAAGCGTTCAGGACATCATCTCACCACACTGGCTGGAACTGGTCTAGGGTGATAGACGCCCTTGTTATTAATAGTTTCTCAAAGATCATGAAGTTACAATATATAACAAGGACATAGACGATGTTGTTTTTAAGTGGTGACAGGACGAGGGTGAGCGTCACGTGACATGAGGGACATATTAACTCCCGAACAAACAACTGCACCTTGAACTCTCCGTAGCACCAACCACGTGGTAGTTCTTAATTATCATAAGGACAGCGAAGAAGACTTTGACTGATTTCTCCAATCTACCAAGATTCACTTTGTATTGACTCCATGTACTTTTCTAAAAAGATGTTTAAACGTGGACCATAGAACGGGCGTTGTTTCTGTATGGTGCATTATTCAACCGGAGACATCCTTTATACTTAAATGTCAGGCAAGTGTACATTGATGCGACTGTTCAACTTGTACAGAAGTTTTTTTTTGTAGTTAGAATTGGGCTCTTAAATATTCAGCCGAATTGTTTTGGAAGGAGCAGTCGTTAAATATCTTCTTTAGTTTAGAGATAAAATTAAAGCGCTCTTTTGGCATAATTTCGACATCTTCTGCATGGACACGTTGGACAGGGTTCATGTGCATCAACTATGCCACACATGGGTATTTAGAAGCATACAAGGTGCACGTAGTTGTTGAACTTGCCAATCTCCATTAATGATATATGACGGAAACGGCTTTGATATTTGAAATGCAAAGTACGAGAACTTTATGAGACAACATTCACAACATTCTCCTAATGTTGTCATAGATACACTTATTTGCAAAGTTTCACAGGGTTTTTAAGCAATATAATACAGAAGACTGGATATGCCAGTTGTAAATGAACCCTATGCTAAATAATTGCCCCTATTCAAAGGATCATCAACAAGTGGTACTTATGCTGCAAGCTTTAATGACTTTGAAGAAATAACTTTCCCTATTTTAATGTGACACTATAAACGTGCGAGGCATGGATAAAGAGTTGAAGAACGGGTTTCACAGTATAGACAGAGAACGTTTTAGTAATTATGTCAAAAGATTCCGGGTCGAGGTCAGGGGCTGTCTTCCAGACCCCAAATCACACCTTAGGACCCTGAAAATAGTGGAGACATCAAAGGTGGTGGACGATTTCGAAATCGATTTTGACGAATACGGATATCGGCTACATCGGCCCGGAGATTTGGTCTCAGGTCTCGTGCAACTTCAGTTGAGGTCCCCGTACGATTGTCACGTGGAGGTGAAGGTCATTGGTGAATACGTCATATTGGACAAGCTTGGCTCGGACACCACGGGGAAAAGATTTGATATGTATGCGGAGGGGGAAGAAATATTTTCAGCAGGAATAGAACTGGGGCAAATTATATCAGACACGCCTGTTCCCTTTAAATTCCAACTTCCCAGTGGCATTCCTGGTTCCATGTCCTATGTCACGACCAGTGGGGCTCGCCGAGTTATGATCACCTATTTTGCGGTAGGGATCATATATGACGACGTTGGAAGAAAAGTGTCAGAATCTGAGAGGTCATATTTCTTAGTTCAGCGTCTCCTTAACCGGGACGCCTTAGAAACAGCCAATATAACCACAACGCACACACAAAAAAAGTCGTTCGGGCTCGCCTGTACAGGCAGTTCCATGTCATGCGCAGTAAGGGCAGGAAGAGTGGCCACTAGAGAGGACGTTACCTTCTCTCCTGAACTGGACAATAATAGCTGCTATAGTGTGAATGCTATCATGTGTAAGTTGTATCAGATGGTGACATTCAAGCATAAGGACCAGGTCAAGGTCGCGGAGAAGGTCAACAAGGCGACTTTTAAGCTTCGGCTAGATTGTGGTCCAGGAAAGAAATTTGGCGGGAACTCACAATATTGGTTTAATTTTCACAGGTATGAAAATGAATGAATATTCAATCAAATAAGTCAATCATGACAATCACCTGTACGTTTTAAGAATGGATAAACTCAAAAAGAATTTGTCATCCTTACAGATGTACTATTAACAAAACATAGAACATAATCAAGCGTTTTCAAACTTTGCAAGATATATTGAAAGCATTGACATTTGAATGCATCATTTTTGGATAAGGGAACCCTTTCTGAAACCCAGCATTCAAAGTCAAATCCAGAGAATATTCCATCGTTTCTTTTTTTGTTTTGTTTGAAAGGCTGGTGAAAATATTAATGTAGCTTTTTTCCCCGAAAGATTTACAAACACCAGTTTGATATAATCGCTGGCGACACAAAATCTGAAAATATTCATTACTTCGTGTTGTAAACCATTCCTGTCTGATTCCAGAGCTCTGGAACCGTCACTACTGAAGTCAGACCCTGGGTCACAGTACGTGGAGATTACATACCTCCTAGAGTGCAGGTTCCAGACAGGCCTTGGCCAGCCTAAAGGACCGAAAGTAAGCGGAACTTGGTGCCTTTTGTTTTTATCAGGATTTTTGTCTGTATATTCTTTCATTCTTTCTTCTCCTTTCAAGTACAAAAACTCTGTACATGGAGTCAGCACCTGCGTCTGTTGACGTTGTCGTCAATGTCTGTGCAGTCGTTGTCGCCGTGCACTTTCACCACTAACACGATTTATGGACAAACTGTGACTTATTTTTCTCAAACTTACTTTAGTGGTTTACGGTTCAGAAATAACGAGCAAATCACCATCAAATTCGAATATTGGATTTTATCTTTTGAAATGAAACATCCTGAAAATTTAACATTACTCACTATATATATATATATATATATATATATATATATATATATATATATATATATATATATATATAGTGGGCTGGCCATAGTAAATCGATGGATTTGTTTCCGAGGATCAATTTGTTCTGAATGCACTCAGATTTCAGAAAAAAAAGCTTCAATTTGTTCACTGCCACCATATAAAACATAAAACAAGGAAAACCGTGTTGCTCTGTAACTTAAGAGAATAATGCCAAGTTCTTAAAAACAACAAAAGTTGGAAAACCAGTCTGATTAAATTAATTTTCTTTATTTTTTTCTGGGAGGAGTTACAATGTTCAATTTCACGTTTCGGTATTCTCATTGTGTGACTTTAAAACTCATTGGCATGAAGCCAGATGTGATTTACATACGTGCCCATGCTACCTCTAGCATGTAATGTGAAATAGGTAATTACTAAGTAGTTAGGCATTATAAAATATTACATCAAAATTGACAATACTATATTGTGCAATAGCATCATTATTTTCTGCTTTGTGACTGTACATTTGTTAGCTCTGCTGCCTAGCTATTATTTCCCTTCTGTCTGTAAGTAATTTTCTACATATTTTCTTTTTTTATTTCATTGTCTTGCTTAACGTTTTACTAGGCTACCAAAGCCACATCTCTGCAATTAAATGTTTTATTCATATTGATGAAAGGAAAATATAAGACATTCCAACATAACCCGCAAAGTGCAGAATCCAGTGTTAATGTGACGGTAATTGACAAAGGGGGCTTCCTTCAAGAACTGTCCTGCGCTCCGAGGACACCGGAATAACCTTCTCACTGCAAATAATTAGTATGTTTTGTTTTCATTGAAATCAATATTAACCATTTAACCTTAATTAGGAGATTAAGACTTAATAAAGAAACCCAATCCTTCACAACTGAAGACATCCTTTAAAACTTAATTTCAGATCTTTCTAATTAATTAAATAGTTTTACATTAACAGATTCAGGTAAAATCATTATAACTGAGACACACAAACAATTTTGACAAAGTTTTGACATAATTTGAACAAAAGTGGAAAGTTTCTAAATTATAATTTGGTCATGAAATCAGCACTATAATAAAAGCACGCGCTTTTGAAGGGCTCTGTTGAGCTGTTTAGATCGGGTTATGGCGGGTAGAAACGGCGTTCATCTGATGTCCTGATTATCATAATTTTCATCTTATTGAAATGAATGGTGACATTATCCACTGCCCAAAGAGGGTGGATTTCCAAAGGGTGTAATTAATGACGATAAAGATAACTGACCAGGTATCCGCAAAAGCTGCTTGTATACTAGAGGCAAATCGAGTAACTAACCTCGTTGGTAACGTTTGTGATTTACTTACCGTAGCTTCCAGTGACACAACCATCTTAATTTGTTTAATGAGAATTAACTTGGGTAATTAGTCTGATAAAGCACGATGAAGGGTCTGTGGATAATGACTGAAGAGGTCATAGAGCGCATTCAGAACAGATAATCCGCGAACTTACTGATCCTCGGACTAAATATGGCCAATCCATCATAAAGGAAGCCACTTAATATCCTTATGGTCTCACCGCCTACACACGGCCATTAAACGGATTAAATATGGCCAATCCATCATAAAGGAAGCCACTTAATATCCTTATGGTCTCACCGCCTACACACGGCCATTAAACGGATTTAATATGGCCAATCCATCATAAAGGCAGCCATTTAATGTCCTTATGGTCTCACCGCCTACACACGACCATTAAACGGGTTAAATTTAGGCTCCGAAGTTTAATTGCTAGGCTACCGCAGGGACGGGGCGTGTGGAGGCGGGGAGACCATCAGGGAATTATTAGCGGCTACCTTTTAAGTGGGTCGGCCATATTTGGTCCGCGGATCAATTTGTTCTGAATGCGCTCTTATATACCTTGGTGACTTTAAGCGCATGGTGAACTGAGGTGCACGTTTTTTTTTTTTTTTTTTTTTGACGTCTGTATGTGCCAAGTAAGGTGAACCCATCCCCAGGGTGCACTCCAGTGGAGGTACCAGTAATGTTGAAGTATGAGATCCATGTTTTGCCAGGCTAGACATCATTAACCACTAGTACATGAAGTTGTTTACCCTGTACCTTACCGGAATTATTCACAAGTTAACGTCCCCAGCAAGTCAAGTAGGTCTCCACTTTGGTCCCTTGTGTAACAGGCGCAAGCCATTACTGGCTAAATTCTGTGAAGCATAATGCTGAATAAGCAAATAAGTTGATTATTTAGCAAAAAGATAAAATAATAATATGCACGGTTTAACGCCGTTAATGAAGGATAATTATAAATGAACCATGTTATCAAGCACCTGTAAATGGCGGCCAAATGGGGCTGTTATTGAGGCAGCTCGGGTCTTAACGGCTAGCAGATAGCATGTTCGGGGATAATAGGGTTAAGTGAACGTCAAACAGGACCATGTCGACTGCTGCGTGATGACACTGCTGGGAAGTAAGAGCTCCTTTGTTTCCTCGACTACATGGAGAACACCTGGGAGGGGCCACATGGGACCTTTAATTTGTCACTGGAGCACATCATTGTTGGGAGTTTTCCTGCTATATATCATGCTGAGCTAGTCAGCTTCGAGTTCAACAATATGTCGTTTAGTGGGGTCAGATCAATTGTTCCTTTTTAGCTGAGTGTGTCTCTTTCAATGGCAGTTTCATACTTTTTGCGCCCATTTTGGGAAATAACAATTGGCACCGTATTGCAATTGTGTCTGTCGATACACCTTTTCGGCGGTAAGCAAAACAACGTACATTGCATAGACCTCCTCCAAATCAAATGACTGTATATCACAATTATAATAAGTGGCAAATTGCATGGTTTATTTTCAGGTTTCGGTTCCTGTTATTGTCGGGTCCACCACTTGGAGACCACACCAGTCCTCCCGGTCGTCCATCCTCCAGCCAGAGGAACAGCTGCCCTTCCATATCAAATCCAACGGCGAGGGGGTGGTCAACGGGGTCAAGATGTTGTACCAATATTTGAGATTTGCTGATCCCCGGCCACAACATCCAGAAGATATCTCCACAGGGGGTCCGCGAGAGTTTAAGATTCCCACGGCAGTGCCTACTGAACACGTGTTACCACCACTGGCTCCGAACAGGGCGTACTTGGACAACTTAGCGACATTCACCTTGGCCAGTAACAATCCTGGTTGGTCTGATGTCACCAAACTGCTGCTGATGTCACCAAACTGGTCCTACGTCACTGAGGTCTGATGCCACCAAACTGCTTCTGATGTCACCAAACTGGTCCTACGTCACTGAGGTCTGATGTCACCAAACTACTTGGGATGTCACCAAACTGGTCCTATGTCATTGAGGTCTGATGTCACCATGAAAATAGGATTTTTTAAATCTATTTTTCAAAAGAAATACTAGGTACTTAGTGCCCGAAGTACAAGACCCACCATTTCTCCTTTCAATATAGAATTTAGAAAAACTTATTTCATCATCCTCTTCAAATATATTGACATTCAGTTTGGATGTCTTACGTTTGTGGAGCAAAGGACGTTATTTGCCATTCTAACCGAAATCTCTGACTTTGTATAAATATTATTTATCATTTGGATAAGAATTTTGCATTGATTTCTTAAGTGTATACTTGTACCAATAGGTACTTGGTATATCTGAAAACTTGAAAAGTTGCCAGAGGGCAAGTACACAGGACTTTAGTGCAAAACTACATGAAAATGTAGGGTGTTTTGGTTGCGGATAAGGTGCATTCTAGGTTATAATATTGTTGTTTGTTTAAACGAGTTTTATAGATTATCAGTACATATACCGATAAATAACACCGTACATCTGTAATGTATTCATGTAACATTTCTTTCATCTTCTCTTTTAATTGCCGTTTGGATGGTATTTTATCTTTGGGTGTTTTTTACTTTATAATCAACTGTTGGAGGAAGTGTTTAAGACGTCTTAGCTTAATGACACAAGTACATACAGGAATGAATATATGGATGTAAGAATATACGGGACAATTTGATCTCATAAGAATGAGACACAAGCATTTGAACCTCTATGCAATGTGTTCTGTTTTCAGACCATTTATCCACTGTATGTCCATAGAGTGAGCGGTTGGGGAGTGGTCATATATCCACTTTATGTCCATAGAGTGAGCGGTTGGGGAGTGGTCATATATCCACTGTNTCTTAGAATTTGAGCAGCATTTATTTGATTTAATACTTTAAGTTAGTTGGATATTTCAGGTACATAATGTGTTGCGTTTCTCTTGTTATTTTATTTCTTTAGCCTACGCATTTTGTAGGGGTTTTGGTGACAATATTTAATCTTTCATTGGAAGGTAGGCTTCATCGCCTTACTCAATGTGAACAAAAATACCTAATGAGTGTAATTCTTAAAACGGGGTCGGGCAATTAGGGCACACATAATTGGCATGTTATTTATTCTCTGCAAATACATTAAGTCGATGGATAAGTAGTAGTCGTTTTCGTTTTCATCATATGTTTACCAGATGTCAGATAAATAATGGAAAAAGCCTGACTATTTATGTATCTGTGACGTTCCTATAATTGTACTTTTGTTTAGATTTTGTTCTGGAAAGTCGTATTTAAATGAGGTTCGTATTTATTTGCGTAATTATTTTACTAGGTAAATTTTTTAATGGTATTCGCTATTGTTTAGGGTGTGCGTATAATGAGTGTACAAAATAATACATTAGTGTAAGATTACTTTCCACTTGTGAAATAAAGTAGCTGTGTTGCGCTTTATAAACATAATTCCTACTGCATTGTAATGGTTATTGTTGTTTTTTGCAATAAATTACTATAAATGAAAATTCACAGGCCTTCCTCTCATTAAATGAAATGCTACATGAATTTGAAACATTATCAGTGCTATAAGTAATTGAAATAACTATAATCGTCCATATTTGATTAGATAAGGGTAGTAAAGNATCTTGAGCTTTATTCCACACATCAATAATGTGAAGTGTCTATGGCACCAAAAATATTATCTTGTTAATGGGCAATTTGTAACCACGTGTTTTACATTTATCAATCAATTTGAATTTTAATGGGCGGCGGCACCAAGTACGGTCAATTAATTCACAGTTAGTTTTGTTTCTTTTGCTCTGTATCAGCGTGAAATCAGGCCTTTTGTGCAGTCTGGTCGGTACGATACATCTTAAAGATAAACGGACTTTTGACATTTAAAATCACGTGCACCTAATACGTTTTTGTAAAATGCATAATATAAGCGTTCTAGATTTCTTTTCGTTCCGCTCGAAACGGATATGTTTGCTAAAAGAACCTAAGAAGATATGTTGATTCTGAGATTTGTATGGAAAATAAATAAATAAAAAGTATAATATATAAGGCATTGTAACTCTACTTCTTGTGTCCCGCAACGTGTGTGCTTCCCGCACGTGTGTTTGTGTGTGCGACTGTGTGTGTGTGTGTGTGTGTGTGTGTGCGTGTGCGTGTGTGCGTCTGTGTCCAGGCCCCGGAACTCGAAACCATCGCGCATTGCGACCGAGCGCAAGCGTCTTGATTCCGTAACTCGCCCAGGTCGTGTTTCTGTAATGAGTATGTATGTGAAACATTACGTTTGCATGGATAACCGTTGCCCCGGTTTCCTCGATACCACAGACATGATGCAGCAGTGGCCGTTCCTACATCACATCTTCTCTGGCACAATAAAGAGCGATATTGTCGACAAGGATGCCATCACGGTTTCGACTGTATTATCTGATCCTGAGTGCACGGTGGTGTGTATTGGGCAGTGCGCTAACGTCGGTATGTTTGCAGAGTCCCCCCCCGCCTCTTTCACTGGCATTTCATATAACATGTCCGTTTTAAATATTCTTTGCCACATGCACAGGAGCGAGTCCCCAAATAAAAGGAAAAAATCTTCATCATGTTTAATATTTATCACAGTTCTTAAGAACTAAGAACTCAGAAGACATTTCATTTCCAAGTCCATATTTATTCTATGATTTGCCTCCCCCTGTCTTCCTGTCAGCAGACTTACTGGACTACACTTCGGTCAAGAAACTATACATCAAGTTCATAAAATATTATACTGATAATGTTCATAGTAATGATAATCCTGGTTATTATTCACATACACACGCTATTGTATAATAATTATTTCATATATTTATATATATATATATATCAAACACATCCATACTATAGAATATAATGGGCCATGTATAGTCCTTAGAATGTGTATATTTTTATACGGAATTATTTTCCTTTTTGTACGTTTTGAAAGTAGCATTATATGAGATTTCAAAAGACCTGCTTGTCTATATCATCTGTAAATAGAGAAGGGTTCATATTTAGAATAGTTGACATTTGGTTGTATCACCACTAAATATACAGCCTTTCTTCATCATGTAATAGATTGCACTGAAGTCTGTTGCAGTTACTAACGTGAAACTGTGGCCCTAAAAATGTCCACATCTTCAACCTGTCAGTTAAAAGCTGTCATCGATATTTGATGCTTCCAGGGACTTCCATGTTTTATACTTATCAACAACCACTCTACACAATTCAAAATCCAAAATTACATATAACAGTTTCTTATGATTTTTTTTCACATAACTCAAATAGCACTAACTTGCAGTTTCACATTTGAGATAAAAATGTAATATTTGAACAGGATATCAACTATCTAATAAAAAAGGATGCAATAAGTAAATCAGATATAAAAACAGCTTTTTCTGCTAGAAATAGGCAGAATGTGGACATGATTTGTGTTCTCTCCACCTCCTGCTATAACCTCTTATGTACAAAATGTGCCTCACAGTGGTCTTGAAAAGGGCTCAAACAGCAAAATACATCTCCTTGCACTAAAATGATACAATGCCTTACATATGATGTATTTTCTGCAGATAATTAGAGGACAGCAAAAAGGAGGATTTCAGCTGCAAACATACGTGAGATAATTCTACTGGCAGTCTTCAACAGCATTTAATTCTATTAAATTCTAAATGACATAAAAAAAACCCCATCTCTTCTAAACTCCATAACTATAGCAGCTTCGTCTCAGTATTCATTTTCAAATTATCTGTCTTTAAAACACATTTCAATGTGACTGATAAAACCAATAACCATTTTTGCAGCTGTTTTTTTTTTTTTTTTTTTTGGTAGGGTGAGTGTGGGGCAAAATGTCTCCCCATACTTTTACCATAGCTGATATTTGTCCCTGAATTTGTCACATTAAAAACTACACTATATGCCAGACACCTTTCTTCAGTTTCAACACCTAGCTCATGACCAACTTGCCTACCTGAACTTGTTGACATCTGCTCTCTCACTCGCCCCCACGGGAAAATGACATTTTTTAGAATAAATCTTTTTAGAGGTGCCTATCACACAATGTATTCTGACATAAAGAGTAATTCAAACAGAGAACTAGTTGTATTAGCAGAGATGTGACAATGCTGACCACTAGTAATGGACTTCAGCCATGTGCTGTCCCATAGCAGTAAACTGAGAACTCTAGTTGTATTAGCAGAGATGTGACCATGCTGACCACTAGTAATGGACTTCAGCCATGTGCTGTCCCATAGCAGTAAAAGCTGAATGAATGGCATAGGACAGGGCCGATAACATCATTTTTATCTTCTTCACCTTGAAAAACTTTCCATAGTTCCCCAGCCTTAGTTCCTGTGACAGATCAACTCATAGTTCATCTCTCCACAGCTGTTAGTAGCTTATGGTGATGTGTTCAGATTTGTAGTAAAATGTATATTCTTTTATCAAATATATTTCTTGGCACAAAATATCAGCATACAGACAAGAACAATGTGACCACATGTAGTAAACTACAAGGCTGGGGGATGTCTAACTACAAGTCTGCTACAAGGCTTGGGGATGTCTAACTACAAGGCTGGGGGATGCCTGACTACAAGGCTGGGGGATGTCTGACTAGAAGGCTGGGGGGTGTCTGACTACAAGGCTGGGGGATGTCTAAATACAAGGCTGGAGGTGTCTGACTACAAGGTTGCTACAAGGCTGGGGGATGTCCGACTACAAGGCTGGGGGATGCCTGACTACAAGGCTGGGGGATGTCTGACTACAAGGCTGGGAGATGTCTGACTACAAGGCTGGAGGTGCATTTCACAATCCACAAAGACCCTGGCAACCTACTCAGGCCCTGGCAACCATAAAAGAACCTCAGTTTTGGTGAGGTACAAAATCTTGAAATATGTTTACACATTCAAAGAGTGAATACACTGCAGTAATGACAAAGATCCTTTGAACCTGTGAACCCACGTGAAACTTAAGATTTTAGTCAACTAACAGACATGACAAAGATTCATCTGTACATACTTCAAAAGTAAAAATTTATACTCACATCCAGGAAAAACATAAGAGTTCATACCCTGGTTCAATGTACACACCCTGTTAAAATCTGTTTATGAAAGAACATGCTACTTGGAAGAATTTAAAATAAAAATAATCAATATATAGATATTTTCTCTCTGAAAACTGACAGGCAGTATTTTTTCAGAAGCAGTCACAAACTGTGCTTTTTTTCTCTTTCCTTATTTCTACGCATCAATACTGCTAAGTAAAAGAGGGATTTCAAATTATTAAGTATTTCTTTTTAACTCTCAAAAGTGAAGACTTCAGATACAGACACAGCCAACCAAATACATGCAAGCAGAAATGATCAACTCAAACTTTGACATTACACTTTGTGGCCTGCACAATAAGTTCTACTGGATGGTCAATTTAAAATGGTTTTCGGAAGTTCCCTCTAGTTGACATTTATATCCCAATCACTTGATACTGGTCAGTGGCACTGGTTCTACTGGCATTTTAGGGGTTATCCATTCCTGTCAATCACTAGTGACTTTCAGACCATGGATGTAACATATACTGTGTTCCAGTCCTGCCTTAACTATGAGCTGAATGTTATATACACACAGTTCCAATCTTGGTGATTTCTGTACTGAATATTTTATACACAAAATTTCAATCTTGATGACTTCTGTACTGAATATTTTATACACACAGTTCCAATCTTGTTGATTTTGGTATTGAATATTTTATACACACAGTTCCAATCTTGGTGATTTCGGTATTGCATATTTTATGCACACAGTTCCAATCTTGGTGATTTCGGTATTGCATATTTTACGCACACAGTTCCAATCTTGGTGATTTCGGTATTGTATATTTTAGGCACACAATAGTTCCAATCTTGATGATTTCTGTATTGAATATTTTATACACACAGTTCCAATCTCAGTGACTTCTGTATTGAATATCTGATACAGTTCCAGTCACGAAAGTCATTCCCATTGGTTCACTGATGCTGTTTGTTGAAATGATTTTATTCCTACACTTCTTGACTGGTCTGTACTGGTGCCATGAATCAAACATCCACCTGTTGACTGTTTTTTGATATTTACGTGAAGATTTAATACAGAATATTTGTCAAGTATAATGCTGCTAATGGCTGTATTGTTGCCAGCAATAGAATGGTCAGCTGTTAGCTGTTACTGTACATTGAAATGGACATCAACATGCTGGTTTTGATGACATACTGCAGACACTGAAAAAGAAAGGAGAATATTAATAATGAAAATAACAATAAATAAATAAAATGATAAAAAAAAGAATTGGCAGTTAATGGGTCAGTTTCTTCTGCTGTTGCATCTGCATGTCTTTTGAGATCAATATACTTTTCTGGGGAGAAGGGCAGCTTTAACTGAAGCAACAAGAATGGCTGCCTGGCTTGTCAAGAATCAGATATCTTCACCAAAAGACAACTGACACTGGCTTTTAAAGAAAAACGTTTGCACTGTTTAATTCTAAAATCC
>NW_019774847.1:1152753-1196955 GCF_001039355.2 Lingula anatina | reverse complement strand
AATATTCACAGTTATTTTTACTTTTAAAAAGTTGCTCAAATATATCTGACATTCTGTCATGACTTGATGTAAAAACAAAACAAACAAAAAAGAACAAGTTAGATTAACCAATGACATAAGCATCATTCTAAAAACACTAGCAACAGTTACTGTAAGTATACACTGTGAAAACAGGTCCTGATCAGTCACACATAAGTACACAGGGATGATATAGAACACCTTAATATTTGTACCCTGCCAGTAAAAAACAAGAGGGCTTCTTTAAAGACCATGTGGAGTAAGAGATAAACGAAAAAGAGAAACGTTCATTTTTATTGGTATAGATTTGAGCTCCAAACTAAATTTTATAGGACATTTGTTTTTATTTCAGTGGTGCAGCATGCCTAAAAAAGAGGGGCAATACTTATCCATGCCTGTTGGGCAACAGCAATCCCAGCAAACTGAAATCACTGGGACATGTCTATTTGTTGAGTGTTTCATTGTCATTTAAACTGAAATCACTGGGACATGTCTATTTGTCGAGTGTTTCATTGTCATTTAAACTGAAATCACTGGGACATGTCTATTTGTTGAGTGTTTCTTTGTCATTTAAACTGAAATCACTGGGACATGTGTCTACTTTCCTGTGATGACCCTGGAAAGAGAGTGAGATGGGGTGCTTGAGTGGAGTTGGGCTGAATTTATATGACCAGTTTTATTAGGTACTTAGAGATGCTGGAGAGAGAGAGAGAATCTGAGTTTAGTTCAGCTTAATCCACTGATAACCAGTTCAATCAGAAACCAATTATCATGGCCATATGATATTTCAACTGCTAACTTATCATATCTGGACCAGATATTGCAGGTATCACAGGAGGGGTCCCATTTTGTCAAACTGAGATAAAACCAATAGTTCTCTTATCTTCATATCTTTGAAATCTATTACTGGATTTTTATCCAGCATTTATTTCTCTTTTCACAGCATAAAAGCTGACCAGTTTGTTGACAGTGTACTAGTAACCTCTTGTTCTGCAAGTCTGCCAGAGAAACTTCTTTTTACCCTATCCATTTTCTTCCATGTTATTGTACAGTAAAATCAATGTCAAAACTTTGTTTGTTTTTTTTATAAAATCAATAGCAAAAAAATTTCCTAATTAGGAAGATTTGCCTTTTTTGCAAAGTTGTCATATACAATGTAAAGTTCTGAATGGGAGTTGTATTCAAAATCTACTAGTCTAGTAAAATTTTGTTATTATTCTGACAAACTGAATACTTCATCTTGAGCTACTTCTTTTCTGTCAGTGTGCTCAGTTAAATTTAAGCACAGAAGTTACAAAAGAAGACCTGAAATAAATATAAAAAAATCCTCCACTATAAAGATGGCCCACATACAGGTGACATACCATTAAACCACAAATAACACGCCATAAAAATGATGTGCAGACAACCATCTTGGTCTCATCCCAATTCATGGCAGGTCCATTTAACTGCTTCAAACTAGAGTTATGATTTGTGTCAAGCCACCTAAGGTGATTGCACTTTCAAGGTCAACTCACTCTCACTCAAGCAGAAGGGAAATAAGGGATTGGCGGATTACAGTATGTGGAAAATATATGAGAAGTTATGACTCAATTTTTTTTAAAAAAGTGTGTCCGGTTAAACTGCTAATGGGCATAAAGCCAATTTTATCAAATAAGCTGCAATTAATATTAGTCACCAGTAATCATCTTAAAAGTAAATGATTCAACTGGATGAAGGAAACGAAGTTGCTAAAAGTGCTTTAAGATACAAAGGAATGGCAAAAAGAAACAGAGTAAGTTGGGGTAAGCACACCTACTTAACTGTATAAGTTGGGGTAAGCACACCTACCTAACTGTATAAGTTGGGGTAAGCACACCTACCTAACTGTATAAGTTGGGGTAAGCACACCTACCTAACTGTATAAGTTGGGGTAAGCACACCTACTTAACTGTATAAGTTGGGGTAAGCACACCTACCTAACTGTATAAGTTGGGGTAAGCACACCTACCTAACTGTATAAGTTGGGGTAAGCACACCTACCTAACTGTATAAGTTGGGGTAAGCATACCTACCTAACTGTATAAGTTATAACTGTATAAGTTGGGGTAAGCACACCTACCTAACTGTATAAGTTGGGGTAAGCACACCTACCTAACTGTATTAGTTGGGGTAAGCATACCTACCTAACTGTATAAGTTATAACTGTATAAGTTGGGGTAAGCACACCCACCTAACTGTATAAGTTGGGGTAAGCACCTAACTGTATGTACATGGCCATTTAGGAGGTTGTTGAACATTTCCATCATCACCTTAAAATTTCTTTGATAGAAATTGGACACTGCATGCAATCTCCATAATACATTCTGACCACCTCAATTCAAAATGCCTTTTTACACCCTAATGCCATTTATTTACAACAGAAATAAGACATTTTCATAAATAAGGACACATGGTAGATATAATTCAATACAATAATGATGGGACTTTGTAGTAAATGAAAACTACAGTCCAGTCATCTTAGTCCAGTACCAGAGACATTAAAGGGTGTGTTCCCAATGTAACTACGTAGATCAAACCAATGTAGATCTAACCAACTCAACAGGGATTCCCTGAATGCAATCAGATCTTAAAAGTGAATGATACACCTCCTCAAACTTGGAAGTGATTAATTTCTGGGTAGGCTCGACTTTTGGAATCTTTTTCACTTTGTTTTGAAAGTGACCTAATGCATGCAAAATGTTCCATCCCCTAGCTGCTAGGCCTCATTCAGTAAATCTGACTACATTCAGCGAGTGTCCCTGCAGAGTTGTATCTGTCTAAACAGACTACAGTTTCATCTGGAATGTGCCCAAATAATGTATGCCAGGTAGAACAACATGATCCACATCTTATAATTACCTTGTCCAACTGCTATAATATAGTACAACAATCCTGCTTCTCTTTCACCGGGCTTGAATTCATCTCTCTTACAATCTCAACAAATACTTCATTCACATTCTGAGTATTTTTGGCTGAGGATTCACAGTAAGGACACCCCCAGAGTTGAGCCAGTGCCATTCCTTCAGAGGTGGCCACCTCTCTCTGGTGTTCCAGGTCCTTCTTATTGCCAACAAGTAACATGGGGACTTTATCTGTGCCCTTCACCCTCATGATCTGGTCCTTCATTGTTTTAATATCCTGGAAAGTTTGTAAACTTGTGATGCTATAGACAATAGCAAATCCTTGTCCATTTTTTATATACAGGTCCCTCATGGAAGCAAACTGCTCTGTGCCTGCCGTGTCCAGGATTTCCAGCACTGAGGGGGCTCCATCCACCTCAATTTCTTTTCTGTAGAAATCTTCAATTGTAGGGTCATATTTCTCAACAAAATTCCCTGTGACAAACTTCACAGTGAGGGCACTTTTCCCCACCCCACCACTGCCCAGAACCACCACTTTAAACTCCCTCATGGTTTTTTCTGCTCCCTTTCTCTCTGGTTAAATGATGTACACTTCACTGGCTGTGGTCACTAGGATCTGGAAAAGAAGAAGATAATTTAAAGTTTGCTTATCATATGAGACAATCAACTATCTGTAAGATATTTCTACATGCAACTACTGAAAATAGAACAATCTTATGTCTATGTCTGTTTTAAATAACTAATTTTAAATAAACTTTAAATAGCTTTAAAATTATCAACAAATTTGATACTGCAATGACAAATGTTGATCTCAATATATCAACTCTAAGTTTGAAGCTATGTGGAGTGAACTAATGACTCCTGTAACCATTTCATGTTGTCATCAATTAACCATGTTATAATCTTTACAATGTTTTCAGTGAAGTAGTATGTAGCAGTATCAGGTGTGCAGACAGGTGTAACTTGTCACAGGACATGTTTGTGTATGTCATCTTCAAAGTACAACATGCTAATGATATTTCCAAGTTGTCCCCAAGCTAAAAGTTTTACCAAATTGTCTCTGTAAAATGTTCAACTCAGGGATTATCCTTTCAATGTTTCACTTTTCAACTCTTCTATTAAGCAGTTCTAAACAAATTGAAATTCCACACTATGTTAAGCTGTGGAAGATATGTTTTATAATGATAACATGAATAATGATCTTTACTGGTTCTAGAACATTTTACTAAAAGCCTCACAATATTTTGCAAAGACTTTTTTGTAAAAATAATTAGAATCCTAAACTCTCTGTTGTGATGAAGATGTAATTGAAAAATTATACAGATAACATTACATATGGCAAAAGTTACCCACAAGTTATCTGGTTTATAACCAAATAAGTTAAGTTTAACAGAATGTTAACTTAAACTATTAAATCGCGTCTTATTATTTATTAGAATAAACAAAGATTAATTAAGCAGGATGACATAATATGCATCAACAAACAATGAGTGGACCAGTCACTTAAAATAACACCATTATTCAAAGTAACCATCCTGTACGACAGATAAAATATTACATTTAAATCAACATAATAGCTGCCACAATACTAATGCATTATCTACTGAAATGTGCTGATTAACAATATATACATGGACTAAATCAGACAATGAAGCTTATATTCATAATTGAATTGCTCAATATAAATCATATTTTAAAGCCAAGAAACTTGACACAAATCTTACATTATCAGAGGTATCAAGCATGACTAAACCCACCATTTCTAACACAGAGACGCTCCCTGTATGTATACAAGTAAAGAAATATCCTGGCAATATCTTCCCGACATTCACACCTAAATCACACTACAAAGGCTTGTTTAAGGTTATCTGCGACATAATCATCTCGGTTTTTTTATTACTCTACCGAGAGGCGGTTATCACTCTCTCCCATACACTACATAATGATAGCGACTTATTCCTCCAATCTCTCCCATCTGTCTCTTAATTTGTACCAGGCTGGGCCTCTTCACGGTTTTCAAACAAAGAAATTCACACAATCTGTTGCTAAAAATAAATTATATGTGCGACTAAGAACACCAAGAGACGTTTAAATATAAAATGAACTTTGATCTGGTCTTACCTCACATCTTTTTGGTGTTATTTTTCATGGTGTATTTCGGTTGTGAAATGGGGACATCTAGCTCTCCTTGGGTGGGTCGAGCGGAAGTATCACTTTGTAATCTCCTTTTACTAGAGAAAGTGCTTCATGCGAATTTGATTTTGAAATTTATCCTTGCAGGTTATTATTTTTGTAAAAGAAAAATACAGAATAAATCCAAAGGGCTGTATTAAAATTTTCAAAACTCCGAACCATTCGTTTATACTTTGTGAGAGTCATTACTATGGGGTGAAAGTATAAGTAAAAGTCTTTTGTCATTCTTTATTTTTGACACAACCAAATGTTTTGGGATGGCAGAACGGTAAGGAAGTTATTTCAATGTAGGATTTACCGGTTTCAGATCATTTATAGGATTTTTTGATTAAATTAATTTTGATGTATGTACCAGATATATCAATTGAGATACGTATAGTGTGTAGGGTGCCCTTATTTGACCTTTGATTTAGCAAAAACTTTTCTATCAACGGCGCAGCTACAGCAAGAGGACGATTTCAGCACATGATAATTGACACAGCCTCACAGGACAACTTTCTTCAAATGTTTTAATTGTTAAGACATTTTCAAGAGGTTATTCATACCAGATTGATTCCATTGAAATTCACAAAAGCGAGTGGTTTGAAAATTTAACGTTATATAAGAAACCAACCATTTTATTTTAATGACAAACATTTACTAGTATTTTGCTGAAGCAGTAGCTATTTTCCTCTAGGTCGCGGACAGACCAGTACGGCTTTGAGTGGCCGGAGGACTTTGATTTCTCTGCATACGATGCTTATGAGTCCAGTTATATCCAAGTTCTCGCCAGGAGGAGCAGGAAATGGAAAAGTTTACTAGGACACAAGGAAAAAGTGAAGAAGAACAGAACTGGTAATGCGATTCTTAAGAATCCCCTGGAATTTCTGTGATAAATCTATAGAGTCGATTTAGTGTTATTTAGAAAAAAACAGGAGATATATTAATTATTTATATTAATGTCACCCTTTTGAAATTCATTTTGCTTTTTCAAAGTACTGCCCAAAGCATATGCTACTACTTGTATGTTCATACCACCTATTATTCATTTGAACAAGGCCGCGCATTTCTTTTATTATCATTGGTTGTCTTTTGTATTTAATATTCCATTTTGTTTGATATATTAGTAGATTATATGTGTAACTGGAGTCTTTTTTTACTATACATGTAACTTGCTTTTTCTACTTTGTAGTTAAGAGATATGTACGTAAAGGCATTCCCAAAGAGTTCAGGCCACTTGCCTGGATGACCCTCAGTGGAGCCCAGATGAGGATGGACTCCCAACCACAGCTCTACCAACACCTCCTGACTCAACAGCCACAGCCAGAAGTCAAGGAGTCCATTGACCAAGGTAAGAACTCTACCAACACCTCCTCTCTCAACAACCACAGCCAGAAGTTAAGGAGTCCATTGACCAAGGTAAGAACTCTACCAACACCTCCTCACTCAACAACCACAGCCAGAAGTCAAGGAGTCCATTGACCAAGGTAAGAACTCTACCAACACCTCCTCACTCAACAACCACCGCCAGAAGTTAAGGAGTCCATTGACCAAGGTAAGAACTCTAGCAACATTGACCTTTAGCCTGTCTTGTATGTGTCAGCAGCTTTGCCCTTCTTGCTTCAAATGAATATTTGATATTTTTAGAAGTCTGCAGTTACAGTATACCTATGACTGACGCAGCATTTATGAAATTAATCTGTCCCAAATAACTACTTCAGAACACTTGGATAGGAAAACTAGCTTTTCAATATGTTACAGAGTGGCCTGTATTTCACCCAGACTGCCACCTGCTGTTGCCATGGTATCCTGCTGATGCATCAATTAAATGGCTTGACTGTATAGTATATCTGTGATATGATTTGTAAATAAATAATAACAATTGGGCTGTCTTGGCAGAGATCTCTGCTCTCTGAGTTAAATGCCTTGACTGTGTAGTATATCTGTGATATGATTTGTAAATAAAGAATGACAATTGGGCTACCTTGGCAGAGATCTCTGCTCTCTGAGGGCCTTTCTGCTTAATGTAGTATTTTGTTGGTCTTGTTTAAATGTATATTGCTTGTCTTTAGTTTTAGTTGACTAACTTTTACTGGTGTTATCAATTTTTTTCATTTTGCAAAACCTGCCAAATATTACTTAATACAAATAATAACAACAGAATACTAAGTATGCCTTTTTTCCAAGCATGTTATATAAACATTGCAGATCTCCATAGAACATTCCCTGAAAATATCTATTTCTGTGATACCTTGGACCCGACAGGTCTACGCCAGCCACTGTGCAATGTCCTCACAGCATTTGCTCTGAAGAATCCCAAGATTGGCTATTGTCAGGTAGTCAGTTATGGTTTAATTGTGGTTTGTTTGTTTCTTAGAGGTGAGGGAGGGGATGTTTATTACTTATCTTAGTCTTATGATATGCATTCAGGATTTGCCATATTTATTTATACTATATTTCAGTATATATATTAGCAGTGTATGTTTTCAAATATTGAAATGTTCAAATATGGAATATGACACACAAATGAGTACATATTTATTATTCCAGTTGTTAATTAGTAACCTACATCTGAGTTTTTCTCTCTTTTAATTTTCCTCCCTATGGATTGTGTTTAGAATACGATTTTCTGTTGATAAACACATCAGTTGATTCTGAATTAGTAATAATGATAACTGTTTGTTTTCAGGGATTTAACTTCATCGTAGGGGTGATGCTGCTAATCTTGCGAGATGAACAGAAAACGTTTTGGTTATTGGACACCTTGATCACACAGATATTGCCAGGTAATATTAGACACCTTGATTACACAGATATTGTCAGGTAATATTAGACACCTTGATTACACAGATATTGCCAGGTAATATTAGACACCTTGATTACACAGATATTGCCAGGTAATATTAGACACCTTGATTACACAGATATTGCCAGGTAATATTACACACCTTGATGACACAGATGTTGTCAGGTAATATATATAATGCTATTATATATTAATATATTTTCCAGATCTCTACAGCCCAGGTATGGCAGGCCTGAAGGCAGAAATTGCAGTGTTAGCAGAGCTTATAAGGTAAGATGAAAACTATGCCATTGGGCAGTTGTAGGGCAGTACTATTATTGGGCAGTCCTATTATTGAACAGTCCTTGTTCAGAAGTTTTATTGGGCAGTCCCAAAAATTGGGCAGTCTTAGGACAGTCCTGTAATTAGGCAGTCCTACTATTGGGCAGTCCTATTATTGGAAAGTCTTATAATTAGGTAGTCCTATTATTGGGCAGTCTTAAAAATCGGCAGTCTTATAATTGGGTAGTCTTGGTACAGACCTATTGTTGGGAGAGTACTGTTAATAACATCTGAGCATACTCCATAGTGACGTGAAGTACTGTGACAGTCCCAATATCTAATAAAGCTCCCAGATAAAGACTGCATTGTATTTTCTTAGTTTAAGTCATATGATCATATAATACAAGGTGTTATGTTGCAGGCAGAAGGAGGCAGGGATATATGATAATGTAGAGAGAGAGGGTGTAGTTTAAGTCATATTATCATATAATACAAGGTGTTATGTTGCAGGCAGAAGGAAGCAGGGATCTATGATAATGTGGAGAGAGAGGGTGTACCATGGGCCGTCGTCTTCACCAGATGGTTTATCTGCCTGTTTATTGATGTTCTACCTATAGAGGTAAACCTGACCCTACCTTGTCTACAAATGATACTGAGTTAAGACTCTTGGTGAATGTGTGCCATAGTTCATGTTGTCTTGAGCCTAATTTTACTGTTATATATGCTGTCATATGGTCATAAGAATACTCCTACATTTGTTGCTTTGTTTTATAATATCTAAATACTATTGTTTTCTCTTTATATCTTGTCATTAACAATCAATACAAATAGTCAACTTGTTTATATTTACTGGCTGCTCCAGCTTAGGGTGCTTCTGTCTTCATTGCCAGTACAGTTACTGACCTACAGCAACTGTTACTTTATATTTCATTGCACACAGACAGTTCTCAGGATCTGGGACTGCTTGTTTTATGAGGGAGTCAAGGTTCTTCACAGAGTGGGCATCACCCTGGTCCTCAGGAACAAGGAGCAGATTCTCCACTCCAAGGGATTTGATGGAATCACCAAGGACTTCAAGGCAACAACCACAGACATAAGGAACTTGGAGTGTCATCAGCTGATGCAGGTGTGTGTGTGAGTGTGTGCGACGTGTGTATTTGTGCACATGTGTACGACGTATGTGTGCATTTGTTTGTGCAAGTGTTTGTGTGTGCATGTACATGTGTGTGTTTGTGCAAATAGCGTTCACATGCACATGTGGATATTGGGATAAAGTATGCAATAAATGCCTAAAATCTCATTTAGATTTGACTTTTCTTATTCCTTTAACTGCAATAGTTATTGTTGCATTTAGATTTAATATGTTGTCTTTACTAGGACATCTTTACAATTCCTGGATCATTCCCAAGAGCCAAAATCCAGGAATTGAGAGAGAAGTTTCTGAGGCTGAGACAAAACAGAGGAATGGGACTCCTTCAGGAAGATAATTTTTTGTGTCCTATAACACAGAGGAATGGGACTCCTTCAGGAGGATAATTTGATGTGTCCTATAACACAGAGGAATGGGACTCCTTCAGGAAGATAATTTGATGTGTCCTATAACACAGAGGAATGGGACTCCTTCAGGAAGATAATTTTTTGTGTCCTATAACACAGAGGAGTGGGACTCCATCAGGAGGATAATTTGATGTGTCCTGTAACACTGGCAGACAGCCATGAGACATACTCCCACCATTGAAATGGTACAGGAGTTCAATAAGTGATTTTCATTGGTAGAATATGTTCATGTACAGTATGGTTATTTTTCTGCACAAAAACATAATTTGAAGAAAAAAAATGTAGAAATCATTGCATATTTAATTGATTTATAATATCCTGTATTGGTATTGATGAATATTTTGGCAATATCTAAACAGTGAAATTTAACAGTGTGCATTATTGTAAATGATTATTTTGCAGTGAGAAGTTAGGTTACTATGTATTGATTTAATACTGACAAATTATCTAATATTCTACATGAAATGATGCCAGAGGCATTGATGTAGACTGTAGAAAGAGGTTATAAAATGTGCTATATAGTAACTATAAAAGGTTTAACATGTAGCCTTCAAGGTGTACTGAGTCAGAGGTATATATTTCAATGTTGAAATGGCATGTGATATGTAGTTTTCTTTCTCGGCTGCTAGTATTGTCAGTCATGGATGCAATGTGTGCCATAGTTACAGTATTATCTAGTCATAGTAAGGTGTACTTACCTGGCAGTGGGCTCAAATAAAAATTCTGAGAGACTGGCCACCAAGTATTTGGATGAAAACTCAGATTGATGAACATCTTAGGCAGACAGAAAGCTGGTACCAAATAGTTTCACCAGTGAAATGGTCTTAATCTCGATTTTAGATCACAGTTGTTCTTACATGGTCTTAATCATTATGGCAATGGTCTTACCATAGACTGGCTCTGCTTGTAAGATAAAAATTATCTGAACCTGGATGAGTTAGGCTATTATTAGACTAACTTCTGATTAAGTAGTCAGGCAATTACCTTCTCTCACAGTGGGTAAATGTGTGAGGAGAGACCACTGCATAACAACTAAACTGGAAGTCAGTAAAATAGTCATACTCATTGATTAAGATCATTTGCGATCTGAAATTGCAGATGAAGACCATTTCAGGCCCATTAGTGTTTGTTGTATGACAACCTAGTCATGTTTCCGTTTTCTGTGTAGGTGTAATTACAGGCTTTCTTGCTGAAATCCACGTTTGTTTGAATTTTTGGGACTATCATAGTGTGTAGCACATTTTGAATGTCAGTTTTTCATGACATCCAATCCAATTTGTCCATATACTTTTGTCTGATGCTTTGTATATTTGTGAAGCATCTATGAGAACTTTCTTATTAGAAATGATCACATTAATTAAGCAGTTAATTGTGACTGGTGCTCAGTGTTGCTGTGATCATAAAAATTATAATAATAGTAAATTATAACAGACCAAGTATCATAATAGCTAAGGTCATCATTTCTGGTGCTCTTTGCTTGTCAATGATTTTGACTTAGAGTTATGTAATAGATATGTTATTTGTAATATATATGTTATTTGTAATATATATATGTTTAGCTGTAGCATAATGGGAGTTTTTAAAAATTATTTAAATTAAATAATCTCATACCATTATGATCAAATCAGGGAACAAATATATGACAATCCATAACTATATCTGTTAGTATATACTAAGCTACCTTAATGGCTTTGGGTTCATGATATAAGTTGGTCTTAATCTGTTCAGATAATTATATACTAAGCTACCTTAATGTCATGGGAAGGCTCATATCCTCATGGCTTTGGGTTCATGATGCAAGTTGGTCTTAATCTGTTCAGATAATTATATACTAAGCTACCTTAATGTCATGGGAAGGCTCATATCCTCATGGCTTTGGGTTCATGATACAAGTTGGTCTTAATCTGTTCAGATAATTATATACTAAGCTACCTTAATGTCATGGGAAGGCTCATATCCTCATGGCTTTGGGTTCATGATACAAGTTGGTCTTAATCTGTTCAGATAATTATATACTAAGCTACCTTAATGTCATGGGAAGGCTCATATCCTCATGGCTTTGGGTTCATGATACAAGTTGGTCTTAATCTGTTCAGATAATTAGGTGAACAAATGGTGATCAGGGTGATAGACTTGAGATTAACTTTAGTTTTGTCAGCAGCTGAATTATAGTCCAACAAACATATCTGCAAGATGATGGCATCATTTTTGACACAACTTTGATACCTCTGCTTAATTCCCCCACTAGGTCACAGTGGGACATCGCAGATTGAAGCACAGCATATGGAGTCTAGTAATGTGTTGTTATCTTCATAAGGCCAATTTTTAGTCTCAGTCAAAAGGTTTTTTTTTCAATCTGTTATGATTAGTCAAAATTGAGAATTATGTCCAACTCTGATATATACTGGAACTTATTTTAACAACTGATTGTTGTGGTTTTAACCCGAGACTTTTCACTAGGTAATGACCTGGATGGAGTGATTTATTGTCATACAGTCAGTTGTCACTGGAAGTTCCAATATCAGAGTTTTACCAAATTCTCCTTGTAATTCTACTGGATAACTAAATCATTCACTCCTTAGTTAAAATCCATTGTCCATTTTTGGGGAGTCTCTGAGTTCTGGAGCCTTAGGCTTTTACTCCTAATGTAAGGAACAGATCATTGAAGGTGATAACTTGGAGATGGTGCTAATTGTGCAGTATTAATAATCTCGTCTGAATATTCATAAATTAGTTTATATTGACCATGTGCAATTTAGAAATAAAGATATCCCTTTTGATACAGTACGGCTTTGTAGTAGTGGTGTGTTTTAAAACAGTGTGCAGACTCCATTGTAACTGTTTGATGAAATCATCTTGTTAGCACAGTTTCAATTGTTCTTCTACAGTGCCAAGCTTGTTTCAACTTACTAAATAGCCAAATACATCTTCCCACTTTTTCCAGATTTTTTCCCTATTCCTGGAATTGTGAGGCACTGGGAGTATTACCTTGAACATAAACAAGTTTTCATTTTATGCACAGAATCTGTTTATATAAAGCAATTGCAATACTTGCCTTACTTTTGTAAGAGAGAATTGCCAACTATAATTCCTTCTAGTTGGAAATTCTTCAATTTTGGAATACAGAGAAAAGTATGACAAGTTTCAAGATATGCAGGAAAAAATGTAATGCCATAAACAATAGACATATTTTATTAAGTTACTACTAGTATAGCAGATGAAGATCTGAAAGTAGACAGCTTCAAAAAGTTTTATTTTCTAAATTACTGAGCAGTAACAAAGAATTTCATACTTGGTGCAATTTATCTTCATCAAATAATTTTCATATATGTCAAATAATTTTCAAATATGTCAAATATTTCAAACATGTCATCACATGCACAGCATCCTCCAGTGGACTTTTTCCACAATGAAGCATATCTGGCCACATCAGGCCTGTAATATTGTACTTAATCCTTCTTGTGAGTAAGGCTATAATGTATTCAGACTGTTAACAAAAACAATGAATAAAAAAAACTGATTAAAGGGAGTCTATGCAAATATGAGTGATACAAAACATGACAAAAATGCAATAACTAATCAATAACAATGATCCAAGTCTATTCATTATTTTTTTTTATCTTGAAATGCACTTTAACAAATAAAATGCCCCAGTTTATTTTCAGTCACTGAGAAACAGTTCTGCCTTTATACAGTCAACAAATAAGATCACTTAGACTGGGACAAAGTACTTCAAAGACAGAAAAAGTTAACAGTAAAACAAGTGAAAAGACAGAATATAAATCTCAATATTAAAAAATATTGTTTTGGTTTTGATGATTAACAAATTATAACAGTACAATAAGATATGTTAAGACAATGTAATACTCATCTATGGACTGGAGTGATTCTGCTGTCAGAACTCCTGCTGAACTTCTTCATCTGGAATTGTACAGAACTGGGGCAGAATATAAAATGAGGTCACAACTACCCCGAGTACCTGCACCAAGAAAGACTAGAATAAAGGGATTAATATGAATTATAATTTCAGGCACCATTTATTTTGAGGTATATTAGTAAGGAATCAATTTAACAACAACACTTCTTTAAGCATGTTAAGCAAAAATTAAATATGGCACAACAAAAGGCAAACATGAGACAATTGCTAGAAAGATCAAATGCTGGATCCAACCAACCAGTTCCTCCATAGTAACAGAAGGGAGTGCGATACTGGGCCAACATAAAAAAACATTGTGTAAATATAACAATGGGCTCTGATCCTTGTCCTGCTGACCACCCTACATACAATGTTAGCAGGCCCTGATCCTTGTTCTGTTGACCACCTTACATACAATGTTAGCAGGCCCTGGTCCTTGTCCTGCTGACCACCCTACATACAATGTTAGCAGGCCCTGATCCTTGTTCTGTTGACCACTTTACATACAATGTTAGCAGGCCCTGGTCCTTGTCCTGCTGACCACCCTACATACAATGTTAGCAGGCCCTGATCCTTGTTCTGTTGACCACCCTACATACAATGTTAGCAGGCTGAGTGTTATATGAGTTACATACAATGTTAGCAGGCTGAGTGTTACATGATGGACAGGTTGAACTACATTGAAAATGTAATTATAATGGTTCACAACAAATAATCATGATATACAAACTTTCTGGTAAACAAATGAGACAATTAATATGGCACAGCACACAACAAAAATACTGGAGTATATTGGTAAGTAATCCTTACTATTACTTTATAATGAAAAATATCTGTGAGGATAGAATATGGCAGTTTATATGTAAACTTGATTAAAATCATAAACATTAATTTCACTGATGAGGTAATATCTATGTTGTCTTCAACACCCATACAAAGCTATGGAATAACCATTTGTTAAAGAATTTTCTGATAGAAATACTGTAAAACATTTAAAAGATTTAAATTTTAAAAATATTTAAAGCTACATTTGTAAGCGCAAGTGAATGAGATCAGCAACCAATTAAAAGTTCTTATGAGGTATTCTGGCTATCTGCTGGCATTCACAGGTCATTGGAAAATTACAATATAGTATAAATGTAATTGCATGGGACAAATTCCCAATCAATATGTGCATATGGTATAATTATTACTGCATGGGACATAAATTCCCAATCAATATATGCATATGGCATAATTATAACTGCATGGGACATAAATTCCCAATCAATATATGCACATGGCATAATTATAACTGCATGGGACATAAATTCCCAATCAATATATGCATATGGTATAATTATTACTGCATGGGACATAAATTCCCAATCAATATACAATCATATATAAGATATAACAAACTCACATTAATCAATGGCTCACTAAAATATCAGGTCTTATAACTGGTTTATCTCTTCATAGGATAATTAACTCATGTTTTCAAACCCTGGTTCTCTGAAGTAAGCTTCTGTTTAATACTCACATGGACAAGTACTAGAACACACACACTCTCATGTGCAGACACACACATACACCTAGACTGCCTCTGGTCCAACAATAAGGTTTTAAATCTAATAACATGTTAAATAATATAATAATTTACTCTAAAAGCACATTCAGAGTAAGTTGATCCAAATATGTTCAACCCACATAAAAGCAATACCACTTTATTCCCTGATGGTCACCTCTACACGTTTCATTCCTGCAGGGGTCTAGCAATTAAACCCCGGAGCCAAGATTTAATCCATTTCTTGGCACATATAGAGGCGGGAACACCATTAGGGGATTAGGCAGCTTGCTTAGAAGTGGGGTTGGCCATTTTTATACCACAAATCATCAATTCTGAATGTGCTCTAAATTGACAATATTTTTCTGATCCCATGGGAGTTCACCTGGCCGGTCATCCCGCAGAGTTCACCTGGCTGGTCATCCCGCAGAGTTTGCCTGGCTGGTCATCCCGCAGAGTTCACCTGGCCGGTCATCCCGCAAAGTTCACCTGGTTGGTCATCCTAAGTGCACCTGGCTTGTCATCCTGAAGAGTTCCCCTGGTTGGTCATCCCGCAGAGTTCGCCTGGCTGGTTATCCCGCAGAGTTCACCTGGCTGGTCATCCGGCAGAGTTCACCTGGCTGGTCATCCCGCAGAGTTCACCTGGCTGGTCATCCTGCAGAGTTCACCTGGCTGGTCATCCCGCAGAGTTCACCTGGCTGGTCATCCTGCAGAGTTCACCTGCCTGGTCATACCGCAGAGTTCACCTGGCCGGTCATCCCGCAGAGTTCACATGGCCGGTTATCCCACAGAGTTCACCTGGCTGGTCATCTCAACCAGTCCAGGTTTACCACTGTGTTGGAGTGCACATTGTGACCCAATGAATGGCAGTTTCCAGATGCTGACAGCAGGAAGAGTTAGATGCTACAAAACAGCATGAGATGTTTTCATAGAAAGCCATCAACCAGTTTTGTTAGTTAAAAACTGTCCTATTCTAGTCTAGGACAGGTGTTCCAAGAGAGTAGAGCATCTCTGATAATCTCTTATCAGGTGATATTTATCTTCCTTAAACATTTGTTTTTCACGAACAACACCTGCAGTGTGTTCTCACATTTTTTCTCTTCTATAATAGAAAAAAATATCCAAGAGACAGTCATTGTCATGTATCCCATGTTTTTTAAACAACAGTTTCTAAATTCCTCTATAATTTTCGAAGACATCATGATTTTCTGTTCTTAGGAAACATCCTAAACACTTTGGGCTTCAGGAGTTATAGGTTGATCTGGTGAAACAATCTTCCCCATTTCAATCTCTTTTTTGGTGACGCCCCTCTTCTTGTCCTGCCAGCGCTGCACTTGTGGGATTACAAACAGCATCATTCCACTGAGGGCCACCATGGACCCGGTGATGTAGAAGGCTATATCATAACTATTGGTGCCATCAAACACCCATCCTGGGGAAAAATAACATATTATTATTATTCTACTTATACAAACAGTATCAGCATCAGTGACAATAATATTAGTAATACATCAGTTCTAAACAGTTCTGTATGATACCAAACCTGTGCCCCAATACTGGCAACATGCTACCTCCACTATCAGCAAAAAATAAGTCATATGATGACTGTTGGTTGGACTTTTTTTCTTAAAACCATAAAAAATTAAATGCTACTTTTACCTATTACCTTGTGTGTGAATAAATATATATGATAAAACAAGCATGTGTACTGACTTGGTGTACACTGTCACCATTTGCATGGATGAGGGTGGTGGATGTAGACAGATGACTTACCCACAATAGGACCACCAATGAGGGTGGTGGATGTAGACAGATGACTTACCCACAACAGGACGACCAATGAGTGTGGTGGATGTAGACAGATGACTTACCCACAACAGGAGGACCAATGAGTGTGGTGGATGTGGACAGATGACTTACCCACAATAGGAGGACCAATGAGTGTGGTGGATGTGGACAGATGACTTACCCACAATAGGAGGACCAATGAGTGTGGTGGATGTGGACAGATGACTTACCCACAATAGGAGGACCAATGAGTGTGGTGGATGTGGACAGATGACTTACCCACAATAGGAGGACCAATGAGTGTGGTGGATGTGGACAGATGACTTACCCACAATAGGAGGACCAATGAGTGTGGTGGATGTGGACAGATGACTTACCCACAATAGGAGGACCAATGAGTGTGGTGGATGTGGACAGATGACTTACCCACAATAGGAGGACCAATGAGTGTGGTGGATGTGGACAGATGACTTACCCACAATAGGAGGACCAATGAGTGTGGTGGATGTGGACAGATGACTTACCCACAATAGGAGGACCAATGAGTGTGGTGGATGTGGACAGATGACTTACCCACAATAGGAGGACCAATGAGTGTGGTGGATGTGGACAGATGACTTACCCACAATAGGAGGACCAATGAGTGTGGTGGATGTGGACAGATGACTTACCCACAATAGGAGGACCAATGAGTGTGGTGGATGTGGACAGATGACTTACCCACAATAGGAGGACCAATGAGTGTGGTGGATGTGGACAGATGACTTACCCACAATAGGAGGACCAATGAGTGTGGTGGATGTGGACAGATGACTTACCCACAATAGGAGGACCAATGAGTGTGGTGGATGTGGACAGATGACTTACCCACAATAGGAGGACCAATGAGTGTGGTGGATGTGGACAGATGACTTACCCACAATAGGAGGACCAATGAGTGTGGTGGATGTGGACAGATGACTTACCCACAATAGGAGGACCAATGAGTGTGGTGGATGTGGACAGATGACTTACCCACAATAGGAGGACCAATGAGTGTGGTGGATGTGGACAGATGACTTACCCACAATAGGAGGACCAATGAGTGTGGTGGATGTGGACAGATGACTTACCCACAATAGGAGGACCAATGAGTGTGGTGGATGTGGACAGATGACTTACCCACAATAGGAGGACCAATGAGTGTGGTGGATGTGGACAGATGACTTACCCACAATAGGAGGACCAATGAGTGTGGTGGATGTGGACAGATGACTTACCCACAATAGGAGGACCAATGAGTGTGGTGGATGTGGACAGATGACTTACCCACAATAGGAGGACCAATGAGTGTGGTGGATGTGGACAGATGACTTACCCACAATAGGAGGACCAATGAGTGTGGTGGATGTGGACAGATGACTTACCCACAATAGGAGGACCAATGAGTGTGGTGGATGTGGACAGATGACTTACCCACAATAGGAGGACCAATGAGTGTGGTGGATGTGGACAGATGACTTACCCACAATAGGAGGACCAATGAGTGTGGTGGATGTGGACAGATGACTTACCCACAATAGGAGGACCAATGAGTGTGGTGGATGTGGACAGATGACTTACCCACAATAGGAGGACCAATGAGTGTGGTGGATGTGGACAGATGACTTACCCACAATAGGAGGACCAATGAGTGTGGTGGATGTGGACAGATGACTTACCCACAATAGGAGGACCAATGAGTGTGGTGGATGTGGACAGATGACTTACCCACAATAGGAGGACCAATGAGTGTGGCAATCCCCTGGAACATTAGCACAAGTCCAAAGGAACTAGTCAGTCTTTCCAGGCCCAGCAAGTCCACCAATATCACACTGGTCAAGCCAACATAGGCACCTGAAGTCAAAAACCAAGTCTTCAACTCATGGAATGTAACAAGTATCAGTCAAGTAAGGCATCTGAAGTCAAAAACCAAATCTGCAGTATCTCTGCTCATGGTACACCAAAAGTATCAGCTAAACATAAACATGTAAATTTATAAGCTGACAGTTATAATTATAAAATAATATGTTGGCTATCTCATTTCTGTAACATTTATGCCTGGATTTCAAACACAGAAGAAAAAAATGAAAAGGGACCTTTTTTCTTCAAAATACAGCCAGTAAATTCTGCTCAACTTGCAGTCCAGCATTTGCATCAAAACTGAGTAGATAACATACCCCTTTAATTTAGTGCAAACACTTTATGGTTTACCTGTGCGACAAAGACATAACAAAAATAGGCTGCTCTAAATATGTCCATCTGATAAAAATCAGAAAACCAATGGACATTGGAAATAATAGAACTGGGTCAATTTTCAACTGTGGCATGTATTTTAGCCTAGCAGAAGATTTCCAATGCTATGAAAATCAATTTATTATTCTTTGGAGGTCCAATATAATAATCTGTCTTGCTTCAAATAAAAGGACATGAACATGCCAAGTTAAGCAGCTTCTTCCCCTGCTCTTCACTTACCTATAAAGCAGCCAAATGTACAAGCATACACCATCATCAGAGGGTAGGACTTCATAAAAGAGCTGAACACGGTGGCTACACCACATATGGTCAGGGTAATGTTATACAGCCAGAGTCTGTTCACCCACTTCCAGTCAGACATCAGACCAAACACAATCCTGCCTACAGTGTTTCCTATGCCAACTCCTGACAGCAGCCAGGCCGCAGAGTGTTCATCATAGCCTTCCTGCAGAGCACGGTCTGGGATATAGATGAAGGGGGCATTGAACCCTATACTGGTCAGGAAGTTGGAAATGGCAAATATGATGAAGACCCAGTCCTTGAGGAGGGTGAAATCCATCATTTCAAGGAAAGAGTCCTTCATCTGAGTGCAGAAGCCCACCGGTTCATCTGTTTCTGAAGGTGGAACTACATGAGGTATTGACAAAACACTTGCCTGGTAGACGCTGACATTGGAACGATAAAGAGGGATATTACGCAGACTTCCCACATAGAGGACATCTTTCCTCTGCATGACAGTGTGGTGTGGCTTAAAGCCAAGGTGAGACAGACTACGAACAACAGAGGGTGAGCGCGGGTCTTCCACTATAACATTGCCACTGCGAATATCACTCTCACTTTTGATCATAGATGGCGGCAGTGGTGTCTGAACTGTTACTGTGTGGGACTCAGATGCAGTGCTACGGCTCCGTAACAACGGCTTCTGTGCTGACCCCTGTCCATTCTTCACTGTGGCAGCTTTAACATCTCCATCTTTGTCTATTTTACCTAATTTCTTTCTCAAACGTTTCTCAATACGTGCCTCCCTCATTTCACGCTGCTCTCGGGCTGAATATAAAGGTCTGAATACAGCACCACACAGAATACAGTTGAGGATAAGACCAGCCTGTATGAGGACAGCCCCCCGCCAGCCATACTCATGGACTAACTCAGTGGAGAAGGGGGCAAAGATGAAGGTGCCCAGCCCACTCCCACACACTGCAAGGCCAGTGGCAAACGCACGGCGCTTCTCAAAGTAGAATCCCACACTGACGATGGCTGGGAGGTAGATCAGACCAAACCCTAGACCTGAAGAACAATGGAACAAATGGATCAGATATCTAAGTAGAATCCCACACTGATGATGGCTGGGAGGTAGATCAGACCAAACACCAGACCGGACGAACAATGGAACAAATGGATCAGATATCAAAGTAGAATCCCACACTAATGATGGCTGGGAGGTAGATCAGACCATATCCCAGACCTGAAGAACAATGGAACAAATGGATCAGATATCAAAGTAGAATCCCACACTGACGATGGCTGGGAGGTAGATCAGACCAAACCCCAGACCTGAAGAACAATGGAACAAATGGATCAGATATCTAAGTAGAATCCCACACTGATGATGGCTGGGAGGTAGATCAGACCAAACACCAGACCGGACGAACAATGGAAAAAATGGATCAGATATCAAAGTAGAATCCCACACTAATGATGGCTGGGAGGTAGATCAGACCATATCCCAGACCTGAAGAACAATGGAACAAATGGATCAGATATCAAAGTAGAATCCCACACTGACGATGGCTGGGAGGTAGATCAGACCAAACCCCAGACCTGAAGAACAATGGAACAAATGGATCAGATATCTAAGTAGAATCCCACACTGATGATGGCTGGGAGGTAGATCAGACCAAACACCAGACCGGACGAACAATGGAAAAAATGGATCAGATATCAAAGTAGAATCCCACACTAATGATGGCTGGGAGGTAGATCAGACCATATCCCAGACCTGAAGAACAATGGAACAAATGGATCAGATATCAAAGTAGAATCCCACACTGACGATGGCTGGGAGGTAGATCAGACCAAACCCCAGACCTGAAGAACAATGGAACAAATGGATCAGATATCTAAGTAGAATCCCACACTGATGATGGCTGGGAGGTAGATCAGACCAAACACCAGACCGGACGAACAATGGAAAAAATGGATCAGATATCAAAGTAGAATCCCACACTAATGATGGCTGGGAGGTAGATCAGACCATATCCCAGACCTGAAGAACAATGGAACAAATGGATCAGATATCAAAGTAGAATCCCACACTGACGATGGCTGGGAGGTAGATCAGACCAAACCCCAGACCTAAAGAACAATATAACAAATGAATCAGAAATCAGAGGATGAAAGTGAAATAACAGTGTTTTTCTAATTGAACATATTGTCCCATAAAATGTCTTCAACATCTTATTATTTTGTGACAGTTGTAACATTTATCATGTAAAAAAGAAACTGTGAAGTTTCAATAGTATGATGTTAACTGGCATGCTTGCATTGAAAATAATACGTATTTCCTTTTAATATTGTTAAAATGCATTTTGTATGATCACAGAGCTGAGACTTAATTCAAGACTGATGGGACAAAAGCATTTTATAACACTAATCTCACCTAGAAGTATCATGCCAACTCAACAGTAAATTATCTGATCAATACTATACAATGAATGACTCTGGTTAGGTCCAGCCCAGCTGAGTCAAACATGCACCAATGGTATATAATCACTCATATGTTTTGAAATTCTTAGATAAGCCACTGCCTGATACACTGTACTTCAATCTGGTAGTATTATGGTATACAATGTTGTACAGTAACTGTATTATTATTGTTTTAGCAGATATTACTGTCTTCTTACCTCCAACAATTCCAAATGTAAAGTACAGCATGTATAAGTTTGGAGAAAAAATGCTGACAATGAACCCCACAGCAGCCAGTGCGGCCCCTGCTATTGTTGTCACCCGGCAACCGTACTTGGATGTGAAGGCACTTGCCACTGGACCTGAAAAGACACACAGGGATAAACCTTGTTTTTTTTCTAACCACCAACTATAATTAACCATACTTGGATGTGAAGGCAGTTGCCACTGGACCTGAAAAGACACACTGGGATAAAGCTTATTCTTTTTCTAACTACTAACTATAATTAACGGAGCATCAGTAAAATATAATTGATTCTAAGTTGGCCCATATTTCTGAGCTGTCTGGAAAATTTTGAGTTAGGCTGTTAGATAACAAACCAGGTAGAAACATAATACTAGATTTTTATTCAAATGCTACGTTTACATTATAAAATAGAAAAGGGAAACAAGCACACAGATAATATATGTCTTATTAATTAAAAGCAAAAAAAAAAAAAAAAAATCATAGTGAAGCAAACATGGCAGATATAAATGCTAAGTGTTCAATTCCTTCATTCATCCTCAAAACATATATATACACCCTCCAAATAAAAATTAATAATATCATATTATCTCTGCCTTCCAAACACGTAAACATTGAAGTAAGACAGGAAAAACTTGTTGGCATTCATATGAATAGTAAATTAACTTACCTGGAGAGATAACACCATAAAGAGCATATACTAAATAAATCATGACAAAGACTGAATTGTTTAAGATCACTCAGGACTTTACTGACAGTGGTCTTATTTTAGTCAACTTAACAGGTGTGTGATCAAAAGTATTCTGACATATGACATTACAATTTGGTAAATCGGGACTACTGGGGAGGAATGTAAAAAAAACTAAGAAATAAGTACTACTAATGTTGTTAAAACTGCAGGTAAGATTATTGGACAGAATCTCCTCAAGCTGAGTGATATTTTTAAATTATTGGACAGAATCTCCTCAAGCTGAGTGATATTTTTAAGATTATTGGACAGAATCTCTTAAGCTGAGTGATATTTTAAAGGCCAGATAGGGTAAAAAAGAATGAAAGCAACATGGAGGACTCTTCTTCCCCAGCACCACTGTTTACCTTTTGACCTGGCAGCAGTAGGCTCTTTCAAAACAGTGTTTATCCAAAGCCAGGAACACATCTTAATTTGTTTTTTTTTTTCTTAATTCATTTATTGCGTTTCTTTTACTTTGTACATTTATAAAACTTTGCTCCAAAGGCAAACGATTTTCAGTTTTTGTAACTAGCTGAATAAATTCTTATCTCATCTTATCAGAGGACAAAATTAATATCATACATTTGAGCACCCTAAATCACTGTTGCATTTCTTTTCATCTGAATAATAATAGTCAAAATAATGCATTTGTCCTACTGTCTAAAATTAAAACAAATGATAATAATAGCTACATTTCACAAAAATAAATAATACATTTTACATGAAACAATAAGATGTCTAAAAAACAGATATAAGTATCATATGTATCATATGTATCAGGGAGTTACATCCTACGTCTTACTAACACAGCTGTCATCAATTGTGGACTCATTATTCTACCCAATCCTGTGGTGTTTTGCCCTCATTACCCTCCTGTTAACAGCATACAAACACACTTAAATACATAATCTTTAATATTTCCAACAGGCCCAATTATGTATACAAGCAATAGACATGTAATTCCTGCATAGTGATCAGCATGATAACTGTTAAAGATTGAACTAATTATGCACATAATCATTAGTCATGTGTATTTTGTGCTGAAGGCAGTGTGAACATGTGGAGAAACATGACAGAAAGGATTACCCATGCTAAATATACAAGACGTACCCTGTACCAGAGCCACAGAGACTTTTTTCACCAAACCACAGGAGCTGCACTCCCATATCTAGAGTATGCTGAAGGGATGGAAAAGTCTTGAACCTTTGTCCTTTTTATGTACATAATTGTACTCAATATTATAATTGCATGTAGGAAGTATATATTGTGACTTTCTTGTTCCCAAATATGCCCAAAATAAAGCAAGTGAAAAACTGCTGAATAATATGCCCCAATTCTAGTGTGCCTCAGTGAGTTCTTTGATACATGCTCCACAAGAGGCAGGTATGTTACACATGACACCAAGTTTCATCTTGGTCTGGAAAGAACCCCAAGCTCCAGAGTTTAAACTAATATTAGTTGTCAGCAAAGATTTTTGAAAATCATATTCTTTGGGAAAATTGGTCAGGTTTGTTGAGTCAACTGTACAAAGGCAAGAGACGTCTCCTAAGTGTGTGACTGTGTGGAGAGGCTAACTTAACTGAGGTCTATAGCTAACTTAACTGAGGTCTATAGCTAACTTAACTGAGGTCTATAGCTGTCAGGTTTGTTGAGTCAACTGTACAAAGGCAAGAGATGTCTCCTAAGTGTGTGACTGCTTATCTAGACACAGTCAGATAAGTGAGCTATAGATATTATGTAAAGAACACCAAATTGTTTGCTGCACGAAAACCAAAGATTTCCTTCCTCTGGAGTAGATATATATAATTGGTTTTTCAAATTTTCAACAATGAGGTGCAATGAGACATTAAAAAAAAGGCATCATTGCCTAGCTGGCCTAGACCAAGACGTTAGAAGAGGGTTCATTGACTGCATGTCTTCAAGGGTACTTGACACCATTCAGGGGCTCACTCTCAGGTCTCCCCTAATAGCCCTCCCACCACAGTAGTGTATTTAACCAAGCAAAGGTCAGGATTATCTTATCTCGGCCTCTCTTGTACAAATCATTTCAAGTAGATGCGGAAGTAATCTGGGTGAACTGTATGGGAGAGAAAAGACCCCTAGATCTTGGCAGAGTCAGGCTGACGCTGCCACCCGGCTGATTACCTGCCAATACGACATGTACATTTGAACTAAAGCAAATGTTTATTCCTTGTCTCTTAGATATAACACGAGATTCTGGAATTGTGAATCACAGCAGAGAAAACGATTTGAGTTATGAGTTAAGAAGTGAATCAAATGTATTCCGTCTTATCCCAGACTTGACCTGATGTTATTTCACCAGCCCAAATTGTATTCAGTCTTATCCCAGACTTGACCAGATGTTATTTCACCAGCCCAAATTGTATTCTGTCTTATCCCAGACTTGACCTGAAGTTATTTCACCAGCCCAAATTGTATTCTGTCTTATCCCAAATTTAACCTGAAGTTATTTCACCAGCCCAAATTGCCCCACAACAAGGACACACATCATGTCACCCTCACTGCACATTACAAACTATGCTTGAAATAAAACGGATCACTTTCCTCAAACACATTGTGTGCTAATGACACCTTTTTATATAGGAATACCTGTGTCAATGATATAGCAGAGGAAGCATTGGAATGATGTAACCCTTTGGCAAGGAAAACATTTCAAGATTTTTTCTATCAGTGCTGCCTATCAACACATATTAGAACATTAATTAGTTGCTCTTCCAAAAATATCAAAAAGCCATATCATCAAAAAATGAATATATACCAAGATTCACACCAAAAACAAATACTAAATAAGACGTCTTACATAAATGAATCACAGAATGGACTATATTGTATATTATCTTCTGACCCCAGTTTCATAAAAACACTTAAGTCAGTTCCCTGGTTAACATCTTTGTTACCAATGATACATGGTCACATGTACCCATATTACCCTATCAGGAACTGTGTAACAGCAATCTTATAGAAACATGCTTACATTGAAGTCAACTAAAGATATGCAATTTTGTGAAACAGGGGGCTGATGTTCAGAAGTCATGAGATAAGCAGCTGCAGTCCAGACAAAAAAAGGTACCAGTAGATAAGGAGCCAGACATATCAACTGCAACCTGGCTGATTGTATTTTGGATTCCGATTCCAAGATCAAGTTCTTGACCTTTTAAGGGGCAGAATTTCAATGTCTGACATTCAGACAGACTCTGGATTAAGCAACAGTAAAATTAGCCTCTCCATACAGATACAGCCATATAGACCATATGCAGTAAAGTTAGCCTCTCCATACAGATACAGCTATAGACTAAATTTGGTAAAGTTAGCCTCTCCATACAGATACAGCCATACAGACCATGTGCAGTAAAGTTAGCCTCTCCATACAGATACAGCTATAGACTAAATTTAGTAAACTTAGACTTTCCATACAGATACAGCCATATAGACCATATGCAGTAAAGATAGCCTCTCCATACAGATACAGTTATAGACTAAATTTAGGAAACTTAGCCTCTCCATACAGATACAGCCATATAGACCATATGCAGTAAAGTTAGCCTCTCCATACAGATACAGCTATAGACCACAGTAAAGTTAGCCTTTCCATACAGATACAGCTATAGACCACAGTAAAGTTAGCCTCTCCATACAGATACAGCTATAGACCTCAGTAAAGTTAGCCTCTCCATACAGATACAGCTATAGACCTCAGTAAAGTTAGCCTCTCCATACAGATACAGCTATAGACCTCAGTAAAGTTAGCCTCTCCATACAGATACAGCTATAGACCTCAGTAAAGTTAGCCTCTCCATACAGATACAGCTATAGACCTCAGTAAAGTTAGCCTCTCCATACAGATACAGCTATAGACCTCAGTAAAGTTAGCCTCTCCATACAGATACAGCTATAGACCTCAGTAAAGTTAGCCTCTCCATACAGATACAGCTATAGACCTCAGTAAAGTTAGCCTCTCCATACAGATACAGCTATAGACCTCAGTAAAGTTAGCCTCTCCATACAGATACAGCTATAGACCTCAGTAAAGTTAGCCTCTCCATACAGATACAGCTATAGACCTCAGTAAAGTTAGCCTCTCCATACAGATACAGCTATAGACCTCAGTAAAGTTAGCCTCTCCATACAGATACAGCTATAGACCTCAGTAAAGTTAGCCTCTCCATACAGATACAGCTATAGACCTCAGTAAAGTTAGCCTCTCCATACAGATACAGCTATAGACCTCAGTAAAGTTAGCCTCTCCATACAGATACAGCTATAGACCTCAGTAAAGTTAGCCTCTCCATACAGATACAGCTATAGACCTCAGTAAAGTTAGCCTCTCCATACAGATACAGCTATAGACCTCAGTAAAGTTAGCCTCTCCATACAGATACAGCTATAGACCTCAGTAAAGTTAGCCTCTCCATACAGATACAGCTATAGACCTCAGTAAAGTTAGCCTCTCCATACAGATACAGCTATAGACCTCAGTAAAGTTAGCCTCTCCATACAGATACAGCTATAGACCACAGTAAAGTTAGCCTCTCCATACAGATACAGCTATAGACCACAGTAAAGTTAGCCTCTCCATACAGATACAGCTATAGACCACAGCAAAGTTAGCCTCTCCATACAGATACAGCTGTAGACCACAGTGAAGTTAGCCTCTCCATACAGATACAGCTATAGACCTCAGTAAAGTTAGCCTCTCCATACAGATACAGCTATAGACCTCAATAAAGTTAGCCTCTCCATACAGATACAGCTATAGACCACAGTAAAGTTAGTCTCTCTATAAAGATACAGCTATAGACCTTAGTAAAATTGAAATACTATATGTTAAACTATTATTACCTGTTAATAAAGTGATCCCAGGGACCAAGGATCCCACCCATGCTGTCTCCCCCTTGCTGCCTTTGAAATCCTCCAGGAATTCCACATAGAATATCCCAAATGAGTAGACAATGCCGTCCGCCAGGATGTGAATGAGAAACGAGGAAAACACCACTACCCATCCCCAACCTCCATCTGGGGGGATGATTAGGTCATCTCGGTCCACCTCTGCGTCCTCTTGGTCCACTTTGGAGTCATTTGTGTCTACTGTGGCCACGTTGACAGCAGTGTTTTTCTGCTCCTGCTCCATTTGGAAAGTTTCAGCAGTTGAGAGGAGTGTAGTAACCAGTGGTTCTGGTCTGTGTATAGAGAGCTGAGAACTTCTTCCAGTTGATCCAGTGGCTTGGCAAATACGTCTGGTGTGTGAATTTTCTTGACATGGATAAAGAGAAAAAAAATTCATACATTAAAAACCATGCTGCTTCACCGGCTGCTACTCTTTTTCTCTCTCTCTCTTAATTTTCTCTACAGTTACTTTTTAAGAAGTGAGGTTTCTATGGCTGCAAATCACAACTTGATCTTATATTATTAAAATACTTCATGTTCAAGATAAATGAGTACTAAAACATATTAAACTTTGAAGTTACATATTCACCTGTATTGTTGCAGCTATATTTCCAGAGATCGATGTTCTTAGTTACATCAGGTGTGTATCTGGCCAGTCATAGTCTCCTGTAGATATGGAAAACTTGGTCACTGAGCGGCTGTATTTACTTAATATGTATAGCCAGCTATTATAACAGCCAGTTCAGTCTGCCCAATCTTCTACAGCCCTGCCCTTGAGCCAACAGTACCCTGTGGTCCACTCTCTCACTATGAACACACTCTAAGCTCCCAGTCCAGCTTGCCTCATGTGCTCACTATCTTATGTACAGCATACACAGATTTAGACCAGGCTCTTTATCTGAAGTCCGTCTTAGTAAAGGTCACATGTTTTTCCTCCTGTGTAAATACCATCTGGTACTTACTATCGTTGTTCCACCAGCCCTTCAGGTCACCTATCAGCCTCTCCGCTGGCCCTGCCACCTGCAACGATGACTCAAATGCTAGTTTCCACATAAGGCTTACTTAAATACATGCACAAAAGTGGATATATACAATATGCTAATCTAAGCTATTGTGGTATTTTTTGCTTTACAACTTACATAAACCATATGAACCTCCAGGAAAAAGTTGACAAAAAAATCAAACAGTTTTTTAAATCCTTTTCCTTTGATGAAAAAAAAAAACATTTAAGTGTGCATGACAAAATGCTATTAAAAGGCAATAAACTTTCATCTTTTTTTCTAAATAATTTTTTTTTTGTAACATTTCGACTCACTAGAAAAAAGAGCAACATTTTCTTTTACTGAAATTATGTAGGCCAATATTTCTACACACATTATATTTCATTGCCAGACCGCTGAAAGCTCAAAGAGGAGGTACTAATGGTGTGCCCTGTATATAGTAAACTTCCAATTCAAAATGATGCAGCAGTCTAAAAGTTGTCATTAATTTTAAAACTTGTAACTTACTAGTAACACTTACTTTGTTTTATACTGTAATTTAGTATTTTTCAGTTTGATATAGCTCACTGAAAGAATATTTTTTACATAGCATGCAATAGTGACCCTTCCTCAAAACAGCTACTACAATTATGGTAAAAGCATTATAAAATTAAAAATTAGATATGAGTACAGTAATTCCAACCACCATAACAAGAAGTAAATATTACAGACATTCACTGTGTTAATACATGCAATGAAACCTGCTACTGCACGGTGTGCTACTTCAAGTGTACTAGTAAAGTTTTAAATAAGTGCAATAACAATTACTTCTTTTTGAACTTTTCTGTTGACAAGCAATACTTTTTCATCATTTTCAACAGATAACATGAATTAATATCACTAAGATAATTGAAATGATCATCTCCTGACAACTATCTTTTAAACACAGTTTAATTTTGAATCATGTGCAACCAGGTCAGTGCAAGGAGTGAATTTGGAAGGATATATATATATTGAGATTTGAAAAACTCACAAAAAAGCATGTTTCAATGACATTTTTATTTTCCCAGATAATAGATTGTTATGGGGAGTGTGTGAAAGGTAGGATTAGATAAAGACTGGTTACTAGTAGTTGAAGAAAATTCTGTTTACCCCAAGAAAATTGTCAAATAAGAGTTTTTCACAGAAAAAAATATATCTCTGCACATCTGTAACTGACACTGGCGGCAGCCATTCCCAATTCTTGACCTTCATTGAACTTAAGTGCACTACTGTAGACCAACTACTTCAGCTGGTGTCTCTTTAGGTATCTATACAGTACTAGTACTTGGTATTCCACTCAACTTTTGTTATCAATAACTTTTTTTTGGTGGATGCATGCAGTTGGTTGGTTAAGGCTTCGAAGTACCTAGGTATGATATGAGATACAAACAAATGAAATGGAATAAACTAGTAATAAATTCACTAGAGCCCGTGCCTGTGACTGTAAAACATGTGATATTAGTGACAGCTGATTGTTAAGCACATGTTAATGCTGGCTCAGCATATCTGGCACATGACTGGTATCTGAAGGATAGGGGTCAATGGTAGCACCTCACCTGGGGGGAATCTTCAATGAGCACTTTATCCTGGGTATATTATTATAGGGCAACAAGTAAAACAAGCTTGAAAGATTTAGGAAATATATGCTTTAAAAATAGGTGAAAAGAGAAATTCAATTGCAAAAGAATAGCCAAAATGGAAATAACTTTAATAAAATAGATGACGTTCTTAACATCCCTTAAACCACCCAGGTCCAGAATAGTCACTAACACAGAATTCATATTACATTATTACCATGTACAAACAGTGTACTACTGTATTTCAGTTTACTACGAGCCTCAGTATCTTCAGATAGGATTAGACTACAGCCAAGTATTTATAGATTCTGAAGCTATAACTTCATAAGCAAGTTTAATGCATGCTCACAATTTTTTCTCCTATATTCAAAATAGAAAAAAAAAGGAATTAAAAGATGTTCCAAGGAAATAAAAAAGGGAATATCTATAAAACATTGGAAATAAAAAAAAACTTTATGCCTTAACTGAAAATACAATACACAGAAGGGGAACACAATTCTCTGTTGCTTACTTCATGTGATTATGTTATTTGTTGAGACAAGGTTGCAAAAAACGCCTAAATAAAAAAGGGCGCACCTGGTATTTATAAAACCCGCATTCATATTGCTGATACAGACGCACATCAATAAAGCTTTTTTTAACAAATAAGCTTATCTACTTAGAATCTGGAACAATCTATGTCGAGATACAATGGAGCAAAATGCGGAGAAGTTATATGTTACTTCACTGTACTTAAAATTCATACGTATTCATTCATACATACCCCCCCCCCACCCCACCCCGTATAATAAAGAACATATCGTGCTTATACATGTATTTTCATTGTATGGAAAGCTACAAAAATTTAAGCCTTATTTTGAGCTACAAAATCTACATTCTAATGGTATTTTCAATTTACACGGTAAGTTATATGCCAGGCCATAATTATATGACTTATTGTCACTTCTACAGATATTGCAAATATAAATTGACCTCTGTGGTCAGTAATGACAAAGGACAGTGTCACTCATATTTTCATGGCATGGTTAGCAACGGACGCAGTGAGAAAAACTGACATAAGCTCGTCTCTCAACAATGTACAATATCTACTTGCTTCCTCATATCGAAACGTCCCTACTTCCATTTAAATATATAGATAAAACTTCTTAAGAATTATAAGAAATATTTACTTGCCGCTCAGCTTTCCAAGTATCAGCTGTTTCTTCCCACGTGACTTCCGGAAAGCGAGGTCAGAGGTTATCACCTCAAGGAGTTCGACGTCACGTCTTTTATCTCTTCATAAATGAGAGGGGCAGTTTCGCTTTATCTCCAACACCCATCAACAAAGTACACGTGTTTGGGAACTTGAGCCAAAACAGAGGTAAATGTTGTATAATTTGGCATGAACAGTACTGTGTTTATCGTTTTACATAACCTGATTCTTAGAATGAAAGACGAACAAGAGCAGTAATAGATCTGTGTACATATGTAGAGTACAAGAATGTACGTTTAATTCACAGTGATTCTTTGTCTAGTACAGGTAAGACATTATATAATGGGAATTTAGCCGTACAGTTTCATGCTGGCGCGCGTAGCTCTTGTATTGTTTTAATACTGTCTAATGAAGAAAACAGCCAATAAATCGCAGTTTGTTTAATAACAGTGTAGTGTGTACTATATATCTTCCTGAATTCTACTGTGCATATGATATACTAGTGCATATGGGCAAACGTTTACGAATACATTGTTTTATATTTAGATCTTAGTAAAAAAAGTAAAAGGTTTGCACTCCTGCGTACTACCAGCACTGACACCTGTTAAGTCCTGATGCTGCTACATTATATACAAATGCATTTTTTATACCTGACATTTTATCATATGATTACATCAGCCCAAACCGGCTTTCTTCCCTCTACCTATACCCCTGTATGTGACAGAGGACATGAGTCTCATCTCTTCCTTGTACATAATAGCTTTAAGCAAGTTGACAATCTTCATCAAGTAAGGAAATATAGGTTATTTTTTATCCTGGTGCTTTGTTAATTTCCCCATAAAGTAAAATTACAAAGTGGATATATATGTTTGGTTCTGGTCACCTCTAGTATATCTGGCAGTGAAAGTGTTTATATCAAGATCAGAGCAAGGGTAGGGTGCATATTTATTTATATGATATTGTTTACATATTACATAATATTGATATGAATCCGTTTTTCACCTAAACTTAAAAGGAGTTGAAAAAGATGGTTGGAACAGTAGCATTTACTAGTAGACCTAGACATCTGTACTTCTGTGATTCTACATGCAGATGTCCATTATTTCAGTTGTTGTGAATTAATTTAAGAATGGCATTACCTCTTCTCTAGGGTCAGACATTAAGTGCACACTCCCCAGGTCTCGGGTGACTATTAAACTACCTCAAGCACAGTAACACATAGCAATGTTAGGTAATAAATTCTATTAAATGAGGACTTACCTGTTTACCTATCTGAGTTAAGTGATGGAATTAACATTTAAATGGAGAATTAATAAAACTGTCAAACGCCCTAAGAAAGTTAATGAATGCAAACCAGGGAATGTTGGCATTAGGTGCATTCAGTTCATAGGCATATTACTGGTATCATACTATTTCAACTAGCACAGTGTCAATGAATACATTTGTTCATTTCAGCCAGGAAGTAGATCAAGATGGATGGTGGTTCAGCTTCACACCTACCTGTTGATAAGGGATGGGCCTGGATGACAGTGTTAGGTAACATGTTATGTCCAAACACACACACACACACACTACCTGTTGACAAGGGATGGGCCTGGATGACAGTGTTAGGTAACATGTTATGTCCACACACACACACACACACACACACACACACTACCTGTTGACAAGGGATGGGCCTGGATGACAGTGTTAGGTAACATGTTATGTCCGCACACACACACACACACACACGCACTACCTGTTGACAAGGGATGGGCCTGAATGACAGTGTTAGGTAACATGTTATGTCCAAACACACACACACACACACTACCTGTTGACAAGGGATGGGCCTGGATGACAGTTTTAGGTAACATGTTATGTCCACACACACGCGTGCGCGTGCACACACACACACACACACACATGTGCACACACATACACGCACACATACACACACACACACACTACCTGTTGACAAGGGATGGGCCTGGATGACAGCTTTAGGTAACAGAGGGTATCTAGAAAAAAAATCAAAATTTTGCACAAACACATTTCAGTATATTTAAATACTGTTTAGTAAGAGGATAACTCATCCCTATATTTCCCTGCTACTTTCAGGTTGTTTTGTTATGCACATATTTGTGGTTGGTTCTTTCAAGTCCCTAGGAATCCTGTTTGTAGAGATTCTGACTACCTTTGAGACCAGTAATGCCCTGACTGCATGGATCCCAGCTGTTCTGGGGGGACTCATGTGTCTGTTGAGTAAGTTATGTAAAAACAGCAGCCGGATGAATGTGTTGTGAGAATATGTGTGTTGTGACAGCACCATTGTGATAACTGAGGATATAAAGACAACAGTGATATGAATGTGTTGTGAGAATATGGAGAGTGTGTTGTGACAGCACCATTGTGATAACTGAGGATGTAAAGACAACAGTGATATGAATGTGTTGTGAGAATATGGAGAGTGTGTTGTGACAGCACCATTGTGATAACTGAGGATATAAAGACAACAGTGATATGAATGTGTTGTGAGAATATGGAGAGTGTGTTGTGACAGCACCATTGTGATAACTGAGGATATAAAGACAACAGTGATATGAATGTGTTGTGAGAATATGGAGAGTGTGTTGTGACAGCACCATTGTGATAACTGAGGATATAAAGACAACAGTGATATGAATGTGTTGTGAGAATATGGAGAGTGTGTTGTGACAGCACCATTGTGATAACTGAGGATATAAAGACAACAGTGATATGAATGTGTTGTGAGAATATGGAGAGTGTGTTGTGACAGCACCATTGTGATAACTGAGGATATAAAGACAACAGTGATATGAATGTGTTGTGAGAATATGGAGAGTGTGTTGTGACAGCACCATTGTGATAACTGAGGATATAAAGACAACAGTGATATGAATGTGTTGTGAGAATATGGAGAGTGTGTTGTGACAGCACCATTGTGATAACTGAGGATATAAAGACAACAGTGATATGAATGTGTTGTGAGAATATGGAGAGTGTGTTGTGACAGCACCATTGTGATAACTGAGGATATAAAGACAACAGTGATATGAATGTGTTGTGAGAATATGGAGAGTGTGTTGTGACAGCACCATTGTGATAACTGAGGATATAAAGACAACAGTGATATGAATGTGTTGTGAGAATATGGAGAGTGTGTTGTGACAGCACCATTGTGATAACTGAGGATATAAAGACAACAGTGATATGAATGTGTTGTGAGAATATGGAGAGTGTGTTGTGACAGCACCATTGTGATAACTGAGGATATAAAGACAACAGTGATATGAATGTGTTGTGAGAATATGGAGAGTGTGTTGTGACAGCACCATTGTGATAACTGAGGATATAAAGACAACAGTGATATGAATGTGTTGTGAGAATATGGAGAGTGTGTTGTGACAGCACCATTGTGATAACTGAGGATATAAAGACAACAGTGATATGAATGTGTTGTGAGAATATGGAGAGTGTGTTGTGACAGCACCATTGTGATAACTGAGGATATAAAGACAACAGTGATATGAATGTGTTGTGAGAATATGGAGAGTGTGTTGTGACAGCACCATTGTGATAACTGAGGATATAAAGACAACAGTGATATGAATGTGTTGTGAGAATATGGAGAGTGTGTTGTGACAGCACCATTGTGATAACTGAGGATATAAAGACAACAGTGATATGAATGTGTTGTGAGAATATGGAGAGTGTGTTGTGACAGCACCATTGTGATAACTGAGGATATAAAGACAACAGTGATATGAATGTGTTGTGAGAATATGGAGAGTGTGTTGTGACAGCACCATTGTGATAACTGAGGATATAAAGACAACAGTGATATGAATGTGTTGTGAGAATATGGAGAGTGTGTTGTGACAGCACCATTGTGATAACTGAGGATATAAAGACAACAGTGATATGAATGTGTTGTGAGAATATGGAGAGTGTGTTGTGACAGCACCATTGTGATAACTGAGGATATAAAGACAACAGTGATATGAATGTGTTGTGAGAATATGGAGAGTGTGTTGTGACAGCACCATTGTGATAACTGAGGATATAAAGACAACAGTGATATGAATGTGTTGTGAGAATATGGAGAGTGTGTTGTGACAGCACCATTGTGATAACTGAGGATATAAAGACAACAGTGATATGAATGTGTTGTGAGAATATGGAGAGTGTGTTGTGACAGCACCATTGTGATAACTGAGGATATAAAGACAACAGTGATATGAATGTGTTGTGAGAATATGGAGAGTGTGTTGTGACAGCACCATTGTGATAACTGAGGATATAAAGACAACAGTGATATGAATGTGTTGTGAGAATATGGAGAGTGTGTTGTGACAGCACCATTGTGATAACTGAGGATATAAAGACAACAGTGATATGAATGTGTTGTGAGAATATGGAGAGTGTGTTGTGACAGCACCATTGTGATAACTGAGGATATAAAGACAACAGTGATATGAATGTGTTGTGAGAATATGGAGAGTGTGTTGTGACAGCACCATTGTGATAACTGAGGATATAAAGACAACAGTGATATGAATGTGTTGTGAGAATATGGAGAGTGTGTTGTGACAGCACCATTGTGATAACTGAGGATATAAAGACAACAGTGATATGAATGTGTTGTGAGAATATGGAGAGTGTGTTGTGACAGCACCATTGTGATAACTGAGGATATAAAGACAACAGTGATATGAATGTGTTGTGAGAATATGGAGAGTGTGTTGTGACAGCACCATTGTGATAACTGAGGATATAAAGACAACAGTGATATGAATGTGTTGTGAGAATATGGAGAGTGTGTTGTGACAGCACCATTGTGATAACTGAGGATATAAAGACAACAGTGATATGAATGTGTTGTGAGAATATGGAGAGTGTGTTGTGACAGCACCATTGTGATAACTGAGGATATAAAGACAACAGTGATATGAATGTGTTGTGAGAATATGGAGAGTGTGTTGTGACAGCACCATTGTGATAACTGAGGATATAAAGACAACAGTGATATGAATGTGTTGTGAGAATATGGAGAGTGTGTTGTGACAGCACCATTGTGATAACTGAGGATATAAAGACAACAGTGATATGAATGTGTTGTGAGAATATGGAGAGTGTGTTGTGACAGCACCATTGTGATAACTGAGGATATAAAGACAACAGTGATATGAATGTGTTGTGAGAATATGGAGAGTGTGTTGTGACAGCACCATTGTGATAACTGAGGATATAAAGACAACAGTGATATGAATGTGTTGTGAGAATATGGAGAGTGTGTTGTGACAGCACCATTGTGATAACTGAGGATATAAAGACAACAGTGATATGAATGTGTTGTGAGAATATGGAGAGTGTGTTGTGACAGCACCATTGTGATAACTGAGGATATAAAGACAACAGTGATATGAATGTGTTGTGAGAATATGGAGAGTGTGTTGTGACAGCACCATTGTGATAACTGAGGATATAAAGACAACAGTGATATGAATGTGTTGTGAGAATATGGAGAGTGTGTTGTGACAGCACCATTGTGATAACTGAGGATATAAAGACAACAGTGATATGAATGTGTTGTGAGAATATGGAGAGTGTGTTGTGACAGCACCATTGTGATAACTGAGGATATAAAGACAACAGTGATATGAATGTGTTGTGAGAATATGGAGAGTGTGTTGTGACAGCACCATTGTGATAACTGAGGATATAAAGACAACAGTGATATGAATGTGTTGTGAGAATATGGAGAGTGTGTTGTGACAGCACCATTGTGATAACTGAGGATATAAAGACAACAGTGATATGAATGTGTTGTGAGAATATGGAGAGTGTGTTGTGACAGCACCATTGTGATAACTGAGGATATAAAGACAACAGTGATATGAATGTGTTGTGAGAATATGGAGAGTGTGTTGTGACAGCACCATTGTGATAACTGAGGATATAAAGACAACAGTGATATGAATGTGTTGTGAGAATATGGAGAGTGTGTTGTGACAGCACCATTGTGATAACTGAGGATATAAAGACAACAGTGATATGAATGTGTTGTGAGAATATGGAGAGTGTGTTGTGACAGCACCATTGTGATAACTGAGGATATAAAGACAACAGTGATATGAATGTGTTGTGAGAATATGGAGAGTGTGTTGTGACAGCACCATTGTGATAACTGAGGATATAAAGACAACAGTGATATGAATGTGTTGTGAGAATATGGAGAGTGTGTTGTGACAGCACCATTGTGATAACTGAGGATATAAAGACAACAGTGATATGAATGTGTTGTGAGAATATGGAGAGTGTGTTGTGACAGCACCATTGTGATAACTGAGGATATAAAGACAACAGTGATATGAATGTGTTGTGAGAATATGGAGAGTGTGTTGTGACAGCACCATTGTGATAACTGAGGATATAAAGACAACAGTGATATGAATGTGTTGTGAGAATATGGAGAGTGTGTTGTGACAGCACCATTGTGATAACTGAGGATATAAAGACAACAGTGATATGAATGTGTTGTGAGAATATGGAGAGTGTGTTGTGACAGCACCATTGTGATAACTGAGGATATAAAGACAACAGTGATATGAATGTGTTGTGAGAATATGGAGAGTGTGTTGTGACAGCACCATTGTGATAACTGAGGATATAAAGACAACAGTGATATGAATGTGTTGTGAGAATATGGAGAGTGTGTTGTGACAGCACCATTGTGATAACTGAGGATATAAAGACAACAGTGATATGAATGTGTTGTGAGAATATGGAGAGTGTGTTGTGACAGCACCATTGTGATAACTGAGGATATAAAGACAACAGTGATATGAATGTGTTGTGAGAATATGGAGAGTGTGTTGTGACAGCACCATTGTGATAACTGAGGATATAAAGACAACAGTGATATGAATGTGTTGTGAGAATATGGAGAGTGTGTTGTGACAGCACCATTGTGATAACTGAGGATATAAAGACAACNGGGTCTGTTTGGCGGGGCTTTCATCGCTGTGATAGCTGTCACTTTAGTAGAAGTCCTAGGACTGGAGAGGTTGGCCTACTCCATGGGTTTGCTGCTCCTGGGGACTACTATATCTACCGTAGGATCCCCACCTTTTTTAGGTACGTCTGACTCTTTTCCTTTAAAGTTAGGGTTTGTGCATATGCTATGCTGAGAGGGACAGAGAGGGGGAAGGAGGAACAAATTTACATTCTCTTTAATTTAAAATCCACCAACTTTCAATGAGGAACTCTGGCGTGGCTCAGGCAGTGACCTGTTTTAGTGTAAGAAAGCAGTAAATATTTCAGACATTTTTTTATGAATTTGTCCTTATTAAAAATTTCAGAGCAAAATGAAATGAAATATTGTGCAGTTGTTATATTTATTTCTTATGTTAATATAGGCTGGGTGGCTGATACTACAGGGTCTTACAGCTGGCTTTTCCGTATCTGTGGAATCTCCATGGTAACTGCCTCCACCATCTTGTGTCTGGAGCCAGTAGCCAGGAAATATGAAGTGAAGAAAGAACAACTGGCAGCAGGGACATCAGACCTGGTGCAAACTGACCAGACGTGTACACAAAAATTGAATGGAAACTTGGTAGAGACTTAAAAAGCGTTTTGTTAATCATGGTGTTTTGTGTGATTGGTAAAACAATTATTGTATTTTATCTCAAGTAAGATTCTCAGCAAGGATTTCTCCTGTATAAATACTTGCAGATATTTCACCATGATGATATGACTTATTTAACTAAAGGATATCTATTACATACCAATAGGAATGTATACAACATATAAATGATTTTTTTAAATTTTTGATTACTGTATTTTATTGATCCATTAACATTTTAAAATGTTTAAGTTAAAGTACATTGAATTTTAGTTGCATACTGGTGGTAATTATTTCATTATCAATATGACACATAATTTTCACACAAAACTTAATTCAAGTTTAACTGAAACTACTTTTAGATGTAATAAAAAGGTAAAGATGAAGACAGTTTGTCTTGTATGTAATGCTAGATGTCCAGATGTTGCTCTATAAATATACATTTTCTCTCTGTCAGCCTCCTGAATTATTGTTACAGTAATCCCATGTCTAATGAAAGGTATGCTATGCAGGTCGTATATGATAGGGATGATGTATTAAGATGCACTTTCTTTAATAGTAAGTTGTTACAGATTACTCCACATTTAAGTGTGGATTTATTGTTTTTTGCTTATTTTATTATTTTTTTCAACACTGAGGTTTGTATGAACCCCTGCTGGTTGCTTTTGCTGATGATAACAGAGAATCTCTTGGAAAATCTCACCAAGCAGAGAGGGTAGATCTTTGTTCCTTTTGTTAAGTTCTGTAAAAATATTTTATTGAGCCAAGATGTTCATAAGCTTGTTGATAGTTGGGTCTTATTTAGAAATTATTGAAGACAAGTTGAAATACATGTTATGGTTAGCTTGTTAACTTTAGTCTGATGAAAGCCTACATCAAGCTACAGTATGGAAAATTGTGTTAAATAACTACTATTTATGATATTTTATTGAATTTGATAAGATTGCTAGTGAAATTGAGGTCCACAGCCAACTATATATTTTTCTTTAGAGTGCACAATGTTTTGTGAAGTTCATTGTTTAAAGGTTTTAGAAGGGAGCATATATGACAGATACTCTAGTCTCTTACATATGTTGAGTTTGTTGATCTTAATTTGTGCCACGTGAATTATTAAGATATGTTAATTTAATGACCCATCTTCAGTCCCATGCCAAAGATACATTCTTTATTCCCTGCTAAAATGTTTATGTATTACAGATTTTTTTATTTATGTGTGCATATGACTTAAACGTTTTTAACTGTGTTCCTATAAAATACACTTACTGTGCCAGAAAACAGACATTTGTTATTGTGAGCATCACGTTTTTAAATTCACAGTTATATTTATATCAATCCATCTCCCACCTCATGGATACCTTAGTTTTATACATCATGTTACAGTGATAATTTGAAAGCAGACATTTTGTTTTGACTTTTTTGAATAATCTACAAGGATAAATACAGGTCATCTTTCAATGAAATAGATTGCATATTATATTATATTATATTATATTATATTATATTATATTATATTATATTATATTATATTGCATTGTATTATATTATATTATATTATATAATATTATATTATAATAACAAATTTAATGAAGTGTAATACCGCTCAGACCATTAAAAATTATCTTTACTTAATAAGTTGTAATTTTTTATTCCTAGCAGCTTTTTACAGTAACCGTTGTTACAACTTTGCTTTTCTTTGTTATGGATTATTTTCTGTGAAATGGTGCCTTTAATTGTACACATTTTCTTTAGAAATTTACTGTGGTGACAATTTTATTTTATTTGTTATTGGAGCCTTATCATATATGTCACATTATATTAATTGTATTGCAGAAGATGACGAAGTTCTTTGGTTTGGTTTCCTTTCTATTTACACTCTTATTGTTGGATCATGTTAAGTTGCAAGTCTCACATCACAAGTACAAAATAACATCGGGAAGCTTTTCACATTGTTTATTCACGCTATACGGTATGGTATGGTGAAAACTAAATGAAAAATTAACGAAATAATTAAATACAGACGAAAACAAAATAAAACAGACGCAAAGTAAAACTAATAATGAATTCATCATATGAATGTGGCAGCGTGTGCTACATGTACAGTACTGGTAGATTTGACTAAATATAACGAAAATATCTTCTTAAAATATTATTATTCATACAAATACATAACAGAAATGTGGCGCTTTACTCGTGGCGGCCCCCAGGCGTTTCCGACAATAATATAAAAAAAAAACTTAGATCTGGCGACCTGCATGAGCACGAATTAGTAGTTTGAGTTGCTGACAAATTAGGTACTAAAATCACCTGACAATTTAATTACAAGACGAATTAACAACAGATACGCTACATGCATAAAAAGACGTGATTCAAAAACAATCTTCCTGAGAATGATGTGAATTTTTCTTCAGTCAACAGCTAATATTGAGATAGGTTTTACCTCCAATATTTCGATGTCTATCAGGACATCTTCAGGGAATCGAAATATTGGAGGTAAAACCTATCTCAATATTAGCTGTTGACTGAAGAAAAACCGCAAACCGCAACGCCTGGTTTACTCAAACTGTTTACGCAAGTTGCACCAAACAAAACACGATCATCCTAACTACGCCCAAGTAACGCTTCGTTGGATCACTGCCCAACAAATCATGGATGGAATAATTGGGCAAATGAGAAGTTTGCAGCTGAAATCATTATAGCATGAGAACTTAGGGACCATTCCCACAGATATTTGGATCAATCTATCTCCCTGGGGAGTCTCACTAAATAGCTGTCATCTTAACTTGCTTAAATGTCTGTCACGCCTAGTAAAGCTGTTAGGAGGTAATTATCTTTACCCCCAAGCTGATTAGGTAGGCGTGACAGACATTTAAGCCGGTTAGTTGATAGCAACTTAATGAGATTCCTCAGGGAGTTAGACCGATCCAGATGGATGGATCTAGGCATGGAAACCACTCATGAATAAAGACAAAATGAGCATTTCAGTGACGGAGAGATTCAGAACATTAAAAGCTTTGAGTAACAGATTGATGTTTGTTGAATATGAGTAAAATGCGTTTAAGGTAGTACGTATTTATGGATTTAATTTAAATAATGGATTTGAACTACTTGGTCAAATCCATTTTTTAGTCTAAAATTGCACATTTAACGCCAACTAAGTTCTCGTCTCTATGTTTATATATCGTAAAATATGAATAATACAAAACGTGAGAAAAAATGCCAAAAGCTATGGTTAGTAAAGATTGTTAAGAGAAGTTGAGAAATCGAACTCCTTAGAGACACAACTTACTGACATGTGTGGTAAGATTTAACTTGCACAAATACATACCCTAATACATGGCTTCATACTCCTACCATATAAATGAATTTTACATAAACATTTCATAACAATACTGACAGTAACTCACAATTTCCTCATCTTATTTCAACAAACATAAATGTTTAGTACAATGTTATGTCAGCGGCCCATTTATTGTCTCAAAGTTTTCTGATTTTAGTTTTTTATATACATGTAGCCATCACCGCCAGACGGCGCTGTCTGCTCTTTTCAATGGAAACACATGCAATCATTTGATAACCGAGTGACTTTCTATCCTCAAATCTGCAGGTCTGACTTCTTTGAAAACCATGTTAGCTCTTATTTTCAAACTAATAAGAACGATACGTACAGTACTCTATACAATATACAGCTGGCATTCAAAAACAAGACTAATTGGACTCTTTTTCTTAATGTTATGTAGTTTTTACATGAGTGTCTAATTGTTTACACATTGGCGTTTTAAATGATTGAGTTTTAAGTCCCATGGCCTAAAAGCTCTGCGTAAGTAACATTTTCTGAATGTGCATGTTACCTGCAGTACATGATAAACAAATGATTGAAAATTGTCAAAAATATTATGTGCAGTGTCATCGTCATTTTCTGCTTTATGCCTGTACATTGGAGAGCTTTGCTGGCATGTAAACAGCGTTTTACGATAACAAGCCCATGGGTATCCTAAACTTTCACGTACCATATTCTATTTCCAGTTATATTAGAGCCTGATGCTAGTTTATCTCTTTGCCCCGTCGATGTCGTGTGTGTTACTTAGAACACTGCGCTAGGCTACCCCCTACCAGGGTGACTGACTGAATTTTCACAAGATATTCACAGATGTTTAAAAATGTCTTTACATAAATAGTCATCTGCCGCCCTGTGATGAAATCTCAAGGATGATTACATGGCTGGTTCTCAACCACTACCACTTACTAGGCCCAAGCCAAGTCCCCTTGACAGCAGTCAAGACAGTTAATTGCTCTGATTTTAATCACCTGCTCTTTGTGACTGATAAAAATAGCCCCTTATGAATAACTTGTTACTTCAGACTAAAGTTAACTAAGGAATCTCCTGTAGCAGCTCCCTACAGAGCGGGTACAATGTCATCTGCGCGCGTGCAGATTTAATTGCTACCATCTGGTCAAAAGTCACAGGGTGGCTTTTTGTAAATTTGCCCATAATATCTGCCATGCTGGTAGAGAGTAACAGCAGTCCATGTGGTCCAAATAAACCATCTGCAAACAGAAAGCCCTGACAAAGTCAATACAAAGATAAGATAAAGCAGTATTTTAGCGCCACATGAAGAGCAAAGGTAACAGATGTTACGTAACCAAGGTCTAGGTATTAGGGATGGCGTACGTTTATGCAAGTGCGAGTTTTTTGCTGCTCACTGCTGCGACCGCTGTTCGCCAAGAAACGCCAGAGAACGTGTACTACGATGTAACGACGGGTGTAAGTCTCGAAATGTTTTTATGTACTGAAATATGGATTTAAACCAAACAAAAATTGTGGTGGGAATTAACGGAAGATTGATATGATGCTGTAGAGCATTCGCAATTGACCGATGTTTTGTACATCCAGATAATTCAGAGGGTTAATGGTAAATTTGACGCATATACCGCGTGTTTGAGGGAGAGTATACCGCGTGTTTGAGGGAGAGTATACCGCGTGTTTGAGGGAGAGTATA